>RPOG01002636.1:28427-40408 GCA_008086565.1 Thalassoma bifasciatum | reverse complement strand
AAAAACTTTTGTCCCGTAATTTTCACCTTGTCAAATGTCAGGGTGGTGCAACCGTAACATTAGACTTTTATTTTAAAGTGAAGAGAATAAAACAGGAAACAGGAAACTGCATCAGCCAGAGGAGCCCAAATGACATTTGTGACCAAGTGGAAAAGTTTGTAGATTTCTCTGAAATACTGATAAAAAAGCTTTTTTCACTTCATTGGTGACTGGAACAATTTCCATGTCAGGTGGTACAACCAATGTAATAATGTGAAATGTTATTTTAACATCAAATTATTGATCTTATTCACAAATAAAAGAAATGAAACACACAAAATGAAAATGTATGAGTCACTACAGACACTTGAGAGATACTTGCTAATAATTTCACACTCTTTTTTATTGTCCTTGTATATTTATATAAAAGTATATAAACCAACGTGGTGGACTGTAAAAACCCACGAGTTTAATTTTTATGATTTTTTATTACTTGGATTTTACTTTGAAATGTTGGTCAACTACTGAAATCTGTTAGAAAACATAATTCTTCTCTCAGAAATATGTTTTTATCCATTTTCAAAGAACTTTTTTTTTAGACCCTCTTTTTATCATTGACCCAGATACATATATTTAACAGGTAATAACTGTAAAAACTATGAATATTTAGTGTTTTTTAATCTCAGTCTTACATCATCCTCCATGTGTCTGAGCTTTGTTTGTTTCCAGGACTGAACTTGACACACTGACCCACTAAAGACCCACTAAAGACCAGAAACACATATTTGACTTATTCAGCTTCACTTAAAGCTTTAAACACATATTTAAAACATTTAACCTGTAGTTTCTGAGCAGGTGTGAGTGTTTGAAACTCTGCAGGTGAATGAATAAAGCTAACAGAGCTAAACTGACACCTGAACAAACTGGAGCTTTAATTCCACATTAGCTGCAGTTTTCTGACTCTTTCAGCCTTTAAACGGGTTAAACATGTTAAATAAAGTCTTTAATTTTAAATAAATCTCTACCTGAGCAGGTGGGAATGAGAAAATCAGCTTCAGTTGTCGGATCCTCCTGTTTCAGCTGCTGCCACATCAACAACCCACGCTGTCCAAGGAGGGAGGTGACGTCACCACGCTCTCCGAGGAGGACGCTCACGTAAAGGACGTAAGTGTTTCAGTGACATGTTCACGTACCAGGAATTAACAGTTCGGTGCTGTAGAAAATCAGAAAATTTACGTTTCTTTTTCGGATTTTAACGCTTAATTAGGATAAAATATGACAAATAATGACTTTAAAAAGTCATATTAAACAGAAACAAAGTGAAAAAACGCTGAATTATCCACCTTCGTCCCCGATATTTTACTGAACCACACATTACAAATAATTTATTTTCTTTTTTGAGTTAAAAATTAAATAAATATCCACCAAGACTGTTTTAAACGCTAAACTATCTCTAAAATTGATAATTATGTTGTTTCTTTATTAAGACTCTGTGCTTAGTGAGGATTGTGGAGCTCCTGTTAAGAAGAAATGAAATCCTCCGAGGCGCACCTGAAAGCACCACAAAGTTCACTATACATGACATTAAAACAGTAAAATCTTTTATCTTAATCCCAATTTCTACCTTTATCTCACAATTCTGACTTTATTTGTCCAAATTTTCTACTTTTTTCCTCATTATTTACACATCTTTTCCCTCAAAATGTTTCTCTTTATCTCACATTTTGACTTAACAAGGCCCCAAAAAGTTCTCAACACAGCCAAGTTAATTTTTTAACTGGTGGAAATGGGCTTCTAGAGGAATTAAAATGCACATTTATGTATGTTTATATATTCTAGTTGTTTGTTTGTTTGTTTGTTATGAATATCAGCAGTCTGTTGAAGAAGCTGGACATTTTAGGGAACTTTAAAAAATCTCCCCGTACATAGTTTTACCACCAAAAAGGAGGAATACGACCATTAAAAGGAAGTTGTTGGATGTGTTTTAAAGGTAGAGTATCTGTGAATAAGACCTAAACTCCTGTTAGATGTCACTTTCTGGGTTGTGGGTTTGAAGTTTTGTTTGTTTGCATCATTAATGTTTCAGGTTTTCATCATTGATCCTGTTTTTTTTCTCTGAGAGTCAACGGCCTGAAACGCTGCAGGAAGACGATGTTTGTAACTCGACCTTCAGGCCCTGAATCTTTCATGAGCTGGAGCCCGGAGCCCAGAACGCGACTGAAACAGGTGTGAGCAGGTGTGAGCAGGTGTGAGCAGGTGTGAGCAGGTGTGAGCAGGTGTGAGCAGGTGTGAGCAGGTGTGAGCGGCGCCATGGAGGAATCTTTAAAGTGTCCCGTGTGCCAGGACGTCTTCTCTGAGCCGGTGACGCTGCCGTGTGGTCACCACTTCTGTCTGAGCTGCATCCAGGCGGTGTGGGAGCCGGACGGGCCCTCGGACGCCGACGGAGCCTCAAACGGGGCCTCGGCGGCGCCGCTCTTCTGCCCTGAGTGTCAGATCCTGCTGCCCTCTGACCTCCTCCTGCAGGTGAACTCTGACCTCCAGAGCCGAGCGAAGGCCTCGACCTCAGAGACCCTGAGAGCGTCTTCACCCTCGTCCTCGTCCATCCTCTGCGACCACTGCATCGAGAGCCCGTCGGTGGCGGTGAACACGTGTCTGACCTGCGACGCGGCGCTGTGTCAGGCCCACGCCCTGCAGCACCGGCTGAGGGCGGCGCTGCGGGAGCACACGGTGGTGGAGGTGACGGAGGATCCTCTGTCCCTGAAGTGCAGGGAGCATCGAGACGAGCTCAAACTCTTCTGCACGGAGGAGAAAGTTTCCGTGTGCTGTCTGTGCGTGCTGCTGGGAAAACACAAGAACCACCGAGCGCTGCAGCTGCACCAGGCCGCCAACGACTATAAGGTCAGTCACAGCCATGACATCATCAGGTAAAACGCTGGTTTCTCACTCTGAGCCTTAAAAACAACTTTAGTCAAATATGTTTCTATTGAGAAAAAAAATATTGCATACATTTTAAATATATATTCATGTCTCCTTTTACAATTTTCTGTTATGGATTCCATTTTTATATTTATCATTATATTCAAACATTTTATTTTTAGAATCAGTTGAAGAACAAAGATAATTGAACACGAACAGAAGGATAATTTAGAGAGAGGAAAATAATAAATAAATAAAAATAAATAGATAAGTAATAATAGTTAAATAAATAAATAAATAAATAAAAATAATAACAATTATTAAAAAAAACAACCATAATCGTAGTAATAATAATAATAATGATAATCTTCTTTTTTCTTCTTTTAAACTTTTTTTTTCTTGCTTTTTCTCATAGTTTTGACTTTTTTGACATTTTACTTTATTTAACTTCAATTTTTTTTAACTTTTTCTTGCAAAATCATGACTTTCAATCCCAGAATTTTGACTTTATCTCTCAGAATTGTCCCAAAATTTTTATATTTTACCCTCAAAGTTTTGGCTTCTAATTTCAAATTATGAAATAATATGGTCCAAATTGTTTTTTTCAACAAAACCAAGTTCTATTTCTTTTAACTGGTGGAAATTGGCTTCTATAATGATGCCTCACTACAAGGTTTTTATACTGACACCACATTATGACATCATCAGGTCAACGCTGGTTTCTCACTCTGAGCCTGAAATCAACTTTAGTCAAATATGTTTCTATTGAGAAAAAAAATATTGCATACATTTTAAATATATATTCATGTCTCCTTTTACAATTTTCTGTTATGGATTCCATTTTTATATTTATCATTATATTCAAACATTTTATTTTTAGAATCAGTTGAAGAACAAAGATGATTGAACACGAACAGAAGGATAATTTAGAGAGAGGAAAATAATAAATAAATAAAAATAAATAGATAAGTAATAATAGTTAAATAAATAAATAAATAAAAATAATAACAATTATTAAAAAAAACAACCATAATAGTAGTAATAATAATAATGATAATCTTCTTTTTTCTTCTTTTAAACTTTTTTTTTTTTTTTTGCTTTTTCTCATAGTTTTGACTTTTTTTGACATTTTACTTTATTTAACTTCAATTTTTTTTTACTTTTTCTTGCAAAATCATGACTTTCGATCTCAGAATTTTTACTTTTCTCTCAGAATTGTCCCAAAATTTTAATTTTTTACCCTCAAAGTTTTGGCTTCTAATTTCAAATTATGAAATAATATGGTCCAAATTGTTTTTTTCAACAAAACCAAGTTCTATTTCTTTTAACTGGTGGAAATTGGCTTCTATAATAATGCCTCACTACAAGGTTTTATACTGACACCACATTATGACATCATCAGGTCAACGCTGGTTTCTCACTCTGAGCCTTAAAAACAACTTTAGTCAAATATGTTTCTATAAAGAAAAATATATATTGCATACATTTTAAATATACATTCATGTCTCCTTTTACAATTTTCTGTTATGGATTTCATTTTTATATTTACCATTATATTTACACATTTTAACAAAGTTTTTAGAATCAATTGAAGAACAAAGATAATTGAACACGAACAGAAGGAAAGGGAGAAGCACAGTTTAAAAAAAATAATAATAATAAAAAAAAAGGGGGGGGTATAAATAAATAATTTAGAGAGAGGAAAATAATGAATAAATAAAAATAAATAGATAAGTAATAATAGTTAAATAAATAAATAAAATAGATAAATAAAAAAAACAACAATAATAGGAGTAATAATAATAATAATAATCTTAAAAACAACTTTAAGGTGAGCGTCAGCAGGGGCGGCTCTAAGGGGGGGGGGCATATGGTGGCAGTTCCCCCCCTAAAACAAATCTTACCACCACAATGATAAAGATTCTATTCAAAGAAAAGTTAAACCTCATCAGAGTAAAGAGACAGAAAGTTTTCAAAAACAAAGTCAGACTGAGGGACCTCATTACCTCAAAATTTTGACCTTTAATCTCATAATTCGACTTCTTAATCACAGAATTTTGACATTTAACATCCGAAATATTTTTTTAATTTCAAAATTTTGTGTTTTTCTTCCAAATTTTGACTCTATTTTCCTAGAATTTTGACTAGTTTATCTTTCAATTATGACTCCTATCTCAAAGATTCATATTTTTTATTTCAAAATTTCTACTTTTTGACTTCAAATTTTTTAATTTTATCTCATAATTTTGACTTTACTTACCCAAATAATCTTGACTTTTTACCTGAAAGTTTTGACTTTTTTTTTAAATGGCCCAAAACATTTTTTTCAACAAAGCAAAGTTTTATTTTTATTTCTATAACTGGCAGAAATTGGCTTCTATAATAATGCTTCATTACATGGTTATTAAACTTACACCACATTATACTTATTTCTTTTCTGTTTCTGTGTGTGTGTGTGTGTGTGTGTGTGTGTGTGTGTGTGTGTGTGTGTGTGTGTGTGTGTGTAGAGTGTGTTGGAGAGAAACCTGAGTCAGTTGCTGCAGAGACGCGGTGAAGCTGAACTCGCCATCAAAGACCTGGAGTCTCTGTACTCGGACACAGTGGTACAGTCGTTAAAAACACTTTAATAAACTTTAATAAACTTTAATTAACTTTAATAAACTGTCACATGAATTATTTTATTATTCAGCGTTCTGCAGCAGAGTTCAGAGAGAGAGTCTCAGATAAATTCAGCCGGATCAGGACGGTTCTGGACGGAGACGAGCGCCTGATGATGCAGATCATCGACGGCGAGGAGGCGTCGCTGACGGCGTGGCTGGAGGCTCAGAGGGCGGCGACGGAGAATCAGATTAAAGAGATCGATGGACTCAGAGCCTCCAGCAAATCTCTCCTTCAGGAAACCAACCAGCTCAGGTTCCTGCAGGTGAGGCCTGAGGTCACACCTGAGTGACATCATCAGCATCATCAGCGTCAGGTTTCACTTTCTCCGCTCAAGTTTCAGGGCTCGAAAACAAAACAAGGAGCTTCCTGTTTCCTGAGCACGGCAGGAAATCAACTTTTAACTTTCACATTTAAAAGTTTTTTTTCATCAAAGTTTAATTAATCTCCTCACAGTTTGATGGTTTCACCCCAGAACATGTTGGATTTACTGATAAAAAAACGTGGTGTAAAATTTTCTCCTAATTTTATTGTTCCTCCTTTTAGGTGAAGTTTTTTTTCCCCCACAGATTCACATATATTTAACAATTAATAAATAGTACGATAGACCACATTTACATATAATTAAACCTCTTCTTTGACCAGAATGAAGCAGAAATGTTCACTTTTTTGTCATAAATTATTCTTGTGTCTTTAGATTTTTTGTCTCATAAGTTAACGACTTTTTCATCGCAAGTTTAAGACTTTATGCTTGTAAGTTTCCAACTTTTTTTCTTATAAGTTTACAACTATTCATGTAAGTTAATGAGTTTATTCTGGTAAGTTTACAACTTGATCTCCATATAAGTTTATGACTTAATCTCAATAACAAATATTTTTTCTGATGAGTTTATGTTTTCATTCTCATAAGTTTATGACTTTATTCTGAAAAAGCTTAGGGCTTATTTTTCTAACAAGTTTGCAATTTTTTTTTTATAAGTTTACGACTTAACTCTAGCAAGTTTACGACTTTATTCTAGTGAGTTAACAACTTAATTCGCATAAGTTTACAACTTTATTCTAGTAAGTTTACAACTTTATTCACATAAGTTTACGACTTTATTCTAGTAAGTTTACGACTTTATTCACATAAGTTTACGACTTTATTCTAGTAAGTTTACAACTTTATTCACATAAGTTTACGACTTTATTCTAGTAAGTTTACGACTTTATTCACATAAGTTTACGACTTTATTCTAGTAAGTTTACAACTTTATTCACATAAGTTTACGACTTTATTCTCGTAAGTTTTAGACTTCATTCTAGTAAGTTTACGACTTTATTCCAGTAAGTTTATGACTTTATTCTCGGAAGTATATGACTTTATTCTAGTAAGTTTACAACTTTATTCTAGTAAGTTTACGACTTTATTCTAGTAAATTTACGACTTTATTCTAGTAAGTTTATGACTTTATTCTAGTAAATTTACAACTTTATTCTCGGAAGTTTATGACCTAATTCTGGTAAGTTTACGACCTAATTCTAGTGAGTTTACGATTTTATTCTCGGAAGTTTATGAATTTATTCTCCTATGTTTATCACTTGTTTTTCTTAAAAGTTTTTGAATTTATTCTCGTAAGACAAAGGACTTTTTTTCTCATTTGTTTAGGACTTAATTCTTGTGAGTTTCAGACTTTTTTCTCATAAACTTATTAGTTAAATCTGGTCAGTTCACTTTTCTATTTTCTGTTTAGTGTGGCTCTATTTCTCTGTTGTTATTATCAGAGGTTAAAATGTTGATGTTTTATCACAGACGGGTTTATGTCAAAATTTAAGCAAAAATACTGTTTTAAAACCGTTAAAGACAACAGATGCTTTAAGTTTTTGTTTAATACAAAGCTTGACAAAAGTGGTCAAGATTAATTTTTCATGTAAAAAGAATAGAACAGAATTATCTATGTCACTTTAAATGATCTCTATGGAAACCGACCCAAAGACTCAGGAGGGTTAAGAAAATCTTGTGAAGATTTTGTGCTTTTTTTTAGACCCATGTGTTTGTTTCTTTGCTGAGTTTCTGACTTTTTTTTGTTTTGCAGCAAATCACAGCTCAGAATCTTTGGTGAGTTCATCTTTATTCTGTATTTTCTCATTTAATGATTGACTTTTTTGGCTTCTAACACTTAAGTTTTCCTCCCAGTGACCCTCTGGACTTGGCCCCGATCCAGGAAGTAGACCGGTCCCTGTGCGACCCCGAGAAGATGAGGACGGTGGAGAAGCTGGTGGACGACCTCGCCGTGGCGTTGTCCCAACACTTCCCCCGGACGTGGTCGTGTGAGTGACGCCTCGTCCAAAACAAACGCCGAGTTTGTGTGTTTGCTGATCGTAGGTGGGTTTGTGTTTGCAGATCTAAGTTCTCCAGCTCTGGACGTCAACACGGCTCATCCTGAACTGGAAGTATCCGGAGACGGGAGGCAGGTGGCGTGGAGGAGGAGGAGGAGGGAGCAGGAGGGCGACGCTCTGAGCGTGAGGCCGTACGACTCCCAGTACAGCGTCCTGGCCCGGGAGAGCTTCACCGCCGGGCGCCATTACTGGGAGGTGGTGGTCCAGGAGAAACCGTACTGGCTGATCGGCGTGACCACGGGACACGAGGACAAACCCTCAGACCAGGACGCCACCGGCCTCAACCTCAACCTCAACAACACGTCCTGGTGCATCTACCACGGCGACGGGCAGTACCTGGCGTGTCACGACACCCAGGAGGAGCGGCTGCGCGTGGGGAGGAGGGTGAGGAAGCTGGGCGTTCTGGCGAACCTCCAGCAGGGGGAGCTGTCGTTCTACGACGCCGACGCTCTGACTCTGATCCACTCTTTCTGCCTGCAGAGCACGGCGCCGCTCTTCCCCTTATTCAACCCCTGCATCGACGTGAACGGACTCAACAAGCAGCCGCTCACCGTGTTCTGCATCAAAGACCCCTGAGGGCCCAAACCTGACCCCCCACACACAGGGGGTTCCCAAAGTGGGGGTCGGGACCCTTCTGGGGGTCGCGAGACATTGATAGGGGGTCGTGGAATGTGTCCCAAAATCGAAAATTATGAACAATTCATGAACATTTTATCCATTATTGTGAGAATAAAAGCAAAAATTGGGGTGAAAGATACGGTGGCCGGGAAGGGCAGAACAAAGTTACAAATTGTGAAACACTTTTTCAATGGTTGAGACAAATTTACATTTTAGAAAAAAAATTTACATTCACTAAACAAAAATTAAATTGCCATAACACATTTACAAGTTCTGAAACAAATTTACCTTTCAGAAAACAAATTTACAAGACGTGAAACACTTTTACAAACGCTGAAACAAATTTACAAGTGGCGAAACACTTTTACAAGCTCAAGCATTAACCGGAAAGGGAATGTACCAACTCCCGGGATGAACCGGATGTGATAACGGGGAGCGGCAGTCACCCAAGATGGACGGCGACCAGGGTATTTAAAAACTCCAAAGACCGACCACACAAAAAAAAAAAACGTGTTAAGCGCATAATATGCTGTCCACAGAACGGACAAAACTTCACCTGATCGCTGTCCATCTTGGATGACCTCCAACAAACACTATTGGGTGACTGCCCAAATTTGTTTAGTGGATGTAAAATTGTTTTCTAAAATGTAAATTTGTCTTAACCATTGTAAGAGTGTTTCACAATTTGTAATTTTGTTTTGCCCTTCCCGGCCACCGTAGAAAGATAATTTAAAATTATGCAAACAGAAAATGTTTTATCTGTTTTTCACATTTCTTTGTTCAAGTTTGATGCCGTGAACTCAGCAAAGTGCACATTAGTCGGTAAATTTTCTATCGATGAGTTAAATTAAGTATCCTCAGGAGGGTTTTGTTGGTTTTTGTCTGTTTTTGGATTGTCTCGTTAGTGTCGTACCACAGCAGGGGGTCACCAGTCCCTAATGCTGCTATTTTGGGGGTCACAGGCGGAAAAGTTTGGGAACCCCTGCTCTAGAACATTGATTCCCAACCTGTGGTCCGCGGCCCCCTGGTGGGCCTTGAAAGTATTGCAAGTGGGCCTCCAAATCATTTCCAAAATCATCTGATTTTAGTGGAGTGTAACTATATAAAGATACAAGATACAAATAAATAAAGAAAGAAACAAATAAACAGAATATTTTAAATGTTAGAACTCACTTACAAACTCAGTCAGGATATTAAAAATGCTCAACTATTAATGTAAACAAAGGCGAGAAGGTATTTTAGTGGCCAGTTGGTAACATGACCCAAAACATAACCGTGACACAATGTGTGTTCAAAATGTTTCCATAGTGCAGAGCCCAAAACTTAAAAAATGACTCAAACTGTAACAAATTGTTGCTTATTTGGCATAAAGTTATTTTGTTTTGGGCTAGAAAGTGTGTAACTGCATGATCCTGCAACCAATAATCAAAAAAAGCCTGACAGTGAACACAGACTCAACCGTCCTCAGTGTTTGAGGCCCCCACACCAACAGCCTGATCTGTGTTTTTGCACCATTTCTGTCTCCAGCTGTTTTAATCTTTCACCACACTTTCCAAATAAACACACCAACCTCTACTTAGGGTCTAGATTTTGGTACAAGACATGTTTATAGTCCAAGTAGTATCGACCAATCAGAATTCAGCATGATAATCGATCTGCAAGGAGAGAGAAAGCAAGAGGAACAGAATTTATAATAACAACATCCTGGCTCCAAAGGTTTAGAAAAAGTCAAAATGATGAGATAAAAAGACAAGATAAAGAGATAAAAACACTGAAAATGTCAAAACTTTGAAATTCAAAGTGTAAGTTGAGAAATAGAGTCAGATTTATTATATCTAAAGTCAACATCACATGATAAAATGTGAAAATGATGGGAAAAGTGATTCATAAAAAGTTTAAAAGATTAAATTTATGAGATAAGGAAAAGAGATGCTTACATAAAATGCCAATATCATGACAAAGTAAGACAAAATTAAAATATATTCACTGCAAAAACAGAAATCTAAGCAAATCATTCTGTCTTATTTGTAGTAAAAATTGTCTTATTGTTCTTAATTTGAGCCACATTCACCAGACCAGGTCATAAAAATGTCTTATTTCAAGTTATTAAAGACAAAAATGAGGTGTAAATTGCTTGTAACAAGTCACAAAAATCAGCCAATGGGATAAGACGAATTCACCCGGGAAGTTTCTTGAAATTAGAAAGATGTCTTAAAACAAGAATCTTTCATCTTATCCCATTGGCAGATTTTTTTTTTACTTGTTACAAGCAATTGATGCCTCATTTTTGTCTTTAAAAAACTTGAAATGAGACATTTTTATGACCTTGTCTAGTAAATGTGGCTCAGATCAAGAATAATAAGACAAATGTTACTAAAAATAAGACAGAATGACTTGCTTAGATTTCAGTTTTTGCAGAGTAAGTGTCAAAAATATTCAATGAAATGTCAAAACATGAGATAAAAGTGCAGCATTGTGGGAAAAAATGCTGCATTTATGAGATGAAATACGAAAATAGTGAGTCAAAATTTAGAGATGTGAAGTAATTTTCAAGAGATTGGAAGTTTAAATAAGGAGGAAAGGTTAAAAATGCAAGAAAAGATTATTGAACCAAATGTTGAAATAATGAGAAATCTATGAGATTCACAGAAACAGTTTAGTAAAAACATCATAATTAAAGTTCAGTATGTGCTCGTACAAAAATTATTAATTCAAATGTGTTTATTTTTGCTCTCTGAATGGGTGTGTATGTGGTTTCTGCTGTTTAATAACTGCCTCTAGTGGACACTCAGGGAACTGCATCAGCAAACGTTTCATATCTGACTCTGTTATGTTAAAAATAAATAAAGGAATGAAAAAGCTCCAGTTCTCCATCTCTAATGTTTTATCTTATGTCTGCAGGTATTTTACTTGTATATTTCAGTGATTGTGCTTTAATAATGATCAGTGATGTTGAAATAAAACAGACGTGACTCGTTTATTTAAAAGTGGTTTATTTATGCGGCTGAGGCCTGAATCTTGGACCTGATCCAGTCCAGGTAGTTGGGCACTCGTGTGTAGACTCCAGGTTTGTTCTTCCTCCCACACTGATCCCCCCAACTCACCAGACCATAGACCACATGGGGGTCAGTCTCCTTACAGGTGAGGGGTCCACCTGAGTCCCCCTGAAACACACACACACACACACACACACACACACACACACACACACACACACACACACACACACACACACACACACACACAGAACAGCTGATCACACTGGGTCATTTTACGAATATGTGTTGCACATCTTTCATTTCACTATTTAATTTAAACGTGTGTATGTATAGTTTTCTTTCTTCCTCTTGTACAACATTTCTATATTTCTAATTTGTAGTTACTTAATATCTCAAGGATTCAAGGAGTTTTATTTGTCATTCAACCCATGT
>RPOG01002636.1:0-22241 GCA_008086565.1 Thalassoma bifasciatum | reverse complement strand
ATTAACATAAACCACGCCCCAATTCATCCATATAAGGACATCTGTTCAGAGGTTCAGGAGGAGGAGCAGTCTTCCTTTAGGTCCTCATCATCAGCATCAACCTCACAGCTCGTTCTCTCGGTGTCTCAGAGACTCGTCTGCAGACGCTCGTCCTGACCGGAGATAAATGATCAGCTGATTCTCCTGGTGCTGTGAGGGAGATCGTACCGTGTATCCGTAACATAAATAACACATTAAAACAGCTGCTGGATATTTTTACAAACAGGTAAATAAATCTGAGTGAACAGCTGAGCTGTGTGTGCGTCATTCACTCAGAAAATGTTTGAAATCATAAGAAGAAGCAAATTATTTTACGTCTTCATTCAGTTTGTACAACTTTATGAAACTGTTTGTCAGAACAGTCGATGATTTAATCAACATAAAAATAATGTGACATTCTGATCTGAACATGATTATATTTTTAATCTAAACTAAGTATTTAATTTAAGATTTAATATTATAAATGTGATGAGGACAAAAATGTGTCAGTTTCATGGTTATTTAATAAATTTAGCCAATGCACAGTTTTTATTAATGAATTCTATTTAAGGCTTTTTTATTTTACTGAAAGTAGTTTTAAATGTTATGTGTTTAGTGAAAAGAGTCTGTTTTAAGTTATATAAACAGCTGATCATTCATTATTTGTGCGTACTCATGGTCTGAGGAGGTTCTACATTTGTTCACAAAGTAAGAAGAAATTCAGGTAAGAAAACTTTGATGAATCACAGGTTTGTGCGTCAAACGTTCGTACGAATGATTTAGGCACGAATTTGTGCGTACGAACGTTTTGTGAATGAGGCCCATTGTGATTTTATGAGTGTGTGTTAAGTTTTTGTTTCGTCCTTCTGTCACTGCTGACTGTAAAATGAATTGCCCCCCGGGGATAATAAAGTTAAACCCTTAACCCATTTTAAAGTAAAAATGAAGTCTGTAAGTGGACGTATGCTGAAGTTAAGGCTTCTCAAAGTTGAGGGAATTTAAGGCAGAAACAAACAAAAAAAAAGTTCTGGCAGACGAGTGACACTGAACCGGGCCAATCACATTGTCAGACACCAATGACTTTCCCTGAAGTTCTGCCTGCGTGGAGCATTTGGGGTGGAACAGAAAAAAAAAAAAATCCAAAAAAACAGCCCTGCAGCCCGTTTTCGTGCCCGAGAACAAAAAAACTAATGCTTTCCACACAAACGCTGCCAAATGTGCTGAATTTACAGACGTGTTTGTCACAGCAGGGTCTTAAAGAGTTTGCTTAAGATCTTTTACTGAAACATTTACGCATTTTTTATGACTGACCCTTCTTGTTTCATTTGCAGATCATTAACATGCAGCTCCTCAACAACAATGATCATTATTTGTTCTACATCATGAATAAATATACATCAGTCAATATACATCAGGCCACGAATTATGTAAGCCCATACTCCAACAAATATTGTTTATTTTTGCTTGTTTGTGTGTAATAAAAAACCACAGGATTAGAGGATACAGCTTAAAGAAAAATAATAGTTATTTCATTTTGCCAGTTTTGCCTAATAGTCGCCAAAATTTCTCTTTATCTTTTCTTCCTCCCTGGAACACATCAGCAAACCCAAAAGGATGAATTATGCTTTAGAATAAATTACTGGTGGTGGAATGTTATGGTTTTTTTTTTTGTTTGTTTGTGTTTTTTTTTTTTAGGGGGGGTGTCAAACATGGTGGGCCAGTCTGGTCAAAAATGCCAGGGCCGATTTTTTGTCCAAGTCCAGCCCTGCCCGGGATAATAAAGTTAACCTTAACCCATTTTAAAGTAAAAATGAAGTCTGTAAGTGGACGTATGCTGAAGTTAAAGCTAAAAGGAATTTAAGGCAGAAAGGCTGAAGTTCTACATTCATTTCCTATGGAACACTTCGGTAACAAAAAGTGAAATGATTAAAAAAGTTTCAGAGTTAGAAAAGTGAAAAATCATAACAAAACTCTCCTGAAGAAACTGAATAGTTGACAGGTCAAAACATGAAAATCAGTCATAATTTGAAGAAGCAGAATAAAGGAGAAGACAAATATGTTGGATATGATCAGAGTGAATCACCGATGTCGTTGTAGACGGCTGACGGCGTCTCTCGGTAATTCTCGTGAACGAAAGCTTCCTCCACTCGCACGATTTGTTCGTCCGGTTCCACCGTGTCCAGAGACAAACTTCCCATCAGCACTTGCATGTCCTTCCTCGGCTCGCTGCTCAAAAACGGAATAAAGAGTCAGAAAAACATTTTTGTAAACAGTTCCCACTGTGTCTGGAGTCGGAGTGGGTGTGGCTTATAAAAGTGGGTGTGGCTTATAAAGGTGGGTGTGGCTTATAAAAGTGGGTGTGGCTTAATATACCAATGAGGTGTATCAAATTAGTAAATTGTTATTAACTTATTATTATATTGTAATTGTTTAAATGCAACAATTATTCTATAAGGCTAAGGATTTGATTTTTTTAGCTGAAAAATTTGGTTTTCTTTCTTATCTGCAACTTCAAGTTTAAAAATTAGACCTTTTCCTCCTCATTAACGATTCACTTATTTCAGGAATTTGTTTCTTTTATCACTAATTTGCAACTTTTGTTATATAAAACTGCAGCACTTAATCCTTTAATTACTTTCTATAACTGTTAGGACTTTTTATTTCCAATCTTTATTCATTTGGCGCCAAATTTCAACCTTACATCTTTGTTCTCCCTGTAAAATACCTTTACTTTTTTATCATTATTTTACTAATTATTTGAAATACACTTATTTTTGTTTGCTTATCTATCCTATTTAAATTCATTTGACTTCAACAATTCTGCTGTGAGGTTAATGATTTACTAGTTTTCACTCAATAATGCACAACATTTTCATTGGCAAATTTTTTGCGACTTATTTTATCTTAAAAACGTAACTTTTTTTCCTTTAATGTAACTTTTACTTTTCTCACTCATTTGGCGACTCTTTCTTCTACGTTTTATTTTTTCCATCTCAAACTGCAACTTTCTATCCCAACTTGTAAAAAACACTTTTTTCTTTAAATTCTCAAACTGCTGTTATTAACCAAATGTCATTTTTTCCTCATCATTAGAAATTTCTCTCACCAATTTACTTTTTTTCCACTCACTTATTAATCACTTATTAATTAAACTGACATTTGTTTCTCACTTATTTGTAAATTTCTCATCATTTGCTCCTTTTTCTGTCACAGATTTTCTATAATTTGATTTATTCACGGATATATTTCCGTCTCTTTCAGCCCTCAGGTCTCTTTCTCTGCAGCTCTGTTTTGATTGGTCGTTGGTGGTCGCACTCACATGCAGTGTCCGGCGGTCAGCACCCAGCAGCTGTCGATGAGGACCCCCCCGCAGATGTGTCTGAACGGCTGGTTGCTGCTCTTCGGTCTCACCTGAAGCGACACCTGCCAGGGAATCTTACCCGGCGCCACCTTCAGGCCCCCGAAGATCCTGGTGATGGGTTTCCTGGGCTGAGGGAGACCGCAGGTGGCGAACTGCCCCGGCGTGGTTTGAGGGGCGGAGGGAGACGGGGGGGCGGGAGGGGGCGGGGCCAGGCTGGGTCTCTGGGTGGCGACTGGCTTGGGCGTCGGTCTTTGCGTCGGTCTTTGCGTCGGTCTTGGCGTCGGTTTCGGCGTCGGTTTTGGCGTCGGTTTTGGCGCTGGTCTGTCGTCCTCAGATTCCTCGGGGTCAGGCGGGGGCACCGCATCAGTGGGCGTCCCATCTGAGGNAAAATTTTTTTTTTTTTTTTTTTTTTTTTTTAAATAAATCTGACGCTGTCAATCAGACAGAAACACAGTACATCCAGTTCACACTACAAAAACTGAAATTTAATTAAGTATTTATGTCTTGTTTTAAGTGAAAATTGTCATTTTATTCTAAATATGAGCCACATTCTATTGGATTTATTCATTTATTTTGATTTCTAAATCCACATTATCATCATTACTATTAATATTGTTAATTTTATTACTGTCACTATTATTATCGTCGCTGTTATTATCATTAAACTGTAATTATTAATCAATATATGTTTGTTCTTTAAATGCCAATTTCATGAGGTATTTTTGTATGTGTATCGCAAAAAGGTTAAATAAAACGAGTGCCGAAAAAAAATAATAAATATGAGCCACATTCAACCGACCAGTCCAGAAAAATGTCTTATTTCAAGTTTTTTTTTTAAGATATAAATGTTGTCTGATTTGCTTGAAAAAAGTTTTATTAAATCATTGCTCGTCCAGTTTCATGAAATGCAAATAATGTTTTTTTATTTTTTATTTTTGCTCCTTTGGCAGATTTTTTAAATTGTTTCAAGCAAATGAGACGTCATTTTTGTCTTGAAAAAAAAAAAATTAAAGCATTTTTCTGGACTGGTCAGTTGAATGTGGCTCATAATAAGAATAAAAAGATAATTTTTTACGAAAAATAAGATATAAACACTTGGTTAGATTTCAGTTTTTGCAGTGTAAAATATGAATGCGTTCATGAACAATCCCTCATTGAATTCGTTCAAGTAAATACACTTGAGTTCTTAATCTTTTTTAATGGTAAATTTGTCAGATATATTCTTTTTTCTTTTTTTTTTTTCTGTTTCCATATTACTGGCACTATTACTATTAATATTACTATTATTTGTATTAGTATTACTACTATTATTCCTATTATCATCATTATTGTTATTTATATGAATCTATTATTATTTCTATTATACTTGCTGCTATTGTTATTATAATTGTTAATATCATTATTATCACTACTATTACTTCTTTTGTTTTGTTTTATTTGGCACTTTCACTATTATTTATTCATGTATTTAACGCTATGTGTATGGTTTTTATATAATGCCTATTTTTACAAGATGTATGTGTATCTTTACGAAAAAATTGAATAAAAAAAGAGTTTGGAAGAGGAAGGTAAAAACACTGAAAACAATAATGAAGCAGGAATCAACTAAAACAATCCTGCCTGAAATTTTGTTATTTGATATTAGTTAAATTTTTCCGAAAAGAAAGCGACCCTCAGAAATCATCCTGCGACCCTCATTGGGGTCAGGAGCCACAGGTTGAGAAACGATGATTTTTCTGTACCTGTGTTGTCCGGACACTCATTGACGTCGCA
This sequence comes from Thalassoma bifasciatum, assembly GCA_008086565.1. NCBI lineage: Eukaryota > Metazoa > Chordata > Actinopteri > Labriformes > Labridae > Thalassoma > Thalassoma bifasciatum. Next base: position 17,089 of record RPOG01002636.1, on the reverse strand, counting down.
GTAATCCCACTTCAGGCGGCGCCCTCTCCTGTAGAAACACCAGGGCATCTTGTCTCCGTCCGGGTTCCTGCGGCGAAGGAAAAGGTCAGACCGAGCGCGACGGCGAGCGCGACGGCGAGCGCCATCGTTTTAACTCTTTGTTTCCTCTTTGTTTCCTCAAACCTGCAGAAGTTGTGCGGGCCCAGTCCGTCTTTGTCCTCGAAGGAGTTGAACGGGTCGACGCCGCTCGCCAGGATGAAGTGGGAGTTCCAGTAGAGACAAACGTCGCCGTCGTCCGTCTCGCTCACGTTCCCTCGATAAGACTCGCCGTCGTCAAGGAAACAGTCGTTAGGGCCTGAGAGGGAAACACTCCGTCAGGACGATTAATCCGGAATAATAATCTCATAATCTTTGAATAATTAAACCTTCCTTCTCATCTCAAATTTTCTCTCTTTTTTTTCATTTCATAATATTTTGCTACTTTTACTATTTCATGTGAATTTTTTTGGTCATTTGTTGATAAATGTTTGTAAATTTATGTCAGATTCTTATTGTACCAACTGTAAAATATTCAGGATGTTCAGGAATAGAGTGCATGTATAGATTTATTCCTTTTAAAATATTCAGCATTTTCCCCCCAAAAAACCCAAAAAACTGGCCCCTTGAAATGAATGGAGATGGTCCGTTACCATGGAAACCACACAAGTGTTTAACCATTAAAATTAATCATAAATACATCAACAAAACCTCCAAACTGAGGTTTTAAATAAGACTGATGCACTTCACTAAAGTTTAGCTCTGCTTCCTGGTGAAATAGAGATGTTCATCATTCAGCATTCGCTGCAAGGAAATGCTGACTGTTGAAATTTTTTCAAATACACTCAATTTTTTTTAAAGTTATTACATTTATTTTGTTACATTTTCAACAAGTTATTGCATTCCAGATGTTTTTACTTCTTTCTTTTTGAACACTTTTCAGGTTGTTCCTTTGAAACATCCCTGAGTTTTGACGTTTTAAACATTATTCTGTGTATTCGTATTTCTATTTATTTTTATTTTGTATCTTTATATGATTACACTACACTTAAATCATTGGAAATTATTTGGCGGCCCACTTGCAATACCTTCACGGCCCACTAGGGGGCTGCGACCCACAGGTTGGGAATCACTGTTTTAAAGTAAAACACACTTTAGTGGAGAAAAAGAGAGAAGATGTCAGTGGGTTTGAATTTACCGACGTGGCAGAATCGTCCTCTGAAGCCTGAAGGACACTGACAGTCGAAGTCGTTTCCATCGATGACGCAGCTTCCTCCGTTTCTGCAGGGGTTTGGATCACAGACGGCGTCTGGAGAGGAGCAGGGAGGAGTTTCTGTCAGTTTACACATCAGAGCAGGAGGAGACAGCCTGAAGCTGGGAGTATCTCAACGATGTCTGTACCGCAACTTTACAGCATCTTTACAGCATCTTCACAGTATCTTTACAGCATCTTTACGGCATCTTTACAGCAACTTTACAGCATCTTTACAGACCCTTTACGAAATCTTTACAGACCCTTTACAGACCGTTTACGGTATCTTTGCAGGATCTTTACAGCATCTTTACGGCATCTTTACGGCATCTTAACAGACACTTTACTGCCTTTTTTAAGGCATCATTACGGCATCTTTACAGACTCTTTACAGACTCTTTACAGACTCTTTACAGACCGTTAACGGTATCTTTCAGGCATATTTACGGCATCTTTACAGACACTTAACAAAATCTTTACAAAACATTTACTCTATCTTTACGGCATCATTACAGACTCTTTACTGCATATTTACAGACCCTCTACGGAATCTATACGGCACCTATACTGACCATGTACGACATGTCTTCAGAATCTTTTAAGTATCTTAAAAGCATCTTTCCGGCATCTTTACAGAATCTTAAAGGCACCTTTGAAGCATCTTTAAGAATCTTTGTAGCATGTTTTTGGCTTGTTTACGGCACCTGTACAGCATCTTTAAAGACACTTTACAAAACATTAACTTTATCTATACAGACCATTTACGTTATCTTTACAGACCATTTAAGGTATCTTTATGGCATCTTTACTGACCCTTTACAGAATCTATGCGGCTTCTTTACTGACCATGTACGACATGTTTACAGAATCTTTACGGCATCTCCACAGCATCTTAACTGTGTCTTAACTGCAACCTCACAGAATCTTTAAAGCATCTTCATAGCATCTTTTCGGCATCTTTACAGAATCTAAACGGCACCTTTGAAGCATCTTAAAGAATCTTTATACCATGTTTTTGGCTCGTTTACAGCATGTTTATGGCATTTTTACGGCATCTGTGCAGCAATTCTACAGACCATTTATGGTATATATTTACGGCATTTTTACAGACTCTTTACAGCAACTTTAAAGCAACTTTAAAGCATCTTTAAAGACCATTTATGGCATCTTCTCCGCGTTTTAACTGCATCATAACTGCATCTCTGCAGAATCTTTAAGGCATCTTTTAAGCATCTTAACGGCATCTTTACAGCATATTTACAGAATCTTAACGGCAACTTTATGGCATCTTTACAGAATCCTAACGGCATCTTTGCAGCATCTTAAAGAATCTTTACAGCATGTTTAAGGCATGTTTACGGCGTCTTAACGGCATCTTCACAGAATCTTTAAGGCATTTTTTGAGCATCTTTAAAGTCCGTTTACAACATCTTTATGGCATCTTTATGGACCCTTAACGGCATCTTAAAAGACCTTTTATGGCATCTATACGGCGTATTAACTGCGTCATAACTGCATCTCCACAGAACCTTTACAGAACCGTTGCAGCATATTTTAAGCATTTTTGAAGCATCTTGACAGAATGTTGACGGCATCTTTACGGTGTCTTTGTGGCATCTTTGTGGCATCTTTACAGAATCTTTAAGCATATTAACAGAATGTTTACATCATGTTTACATCATGTTTACGGCGCCCTTACAGGTTCTGCAGTCTGGCGGCAGGAATGGCGGTTTGCACTTGCACTCGTAGAAGGGAGGAATCGAGGTAATGACGCACTCTCCACGTCCACACTGGCCTCTTTTACAATACTTTGGACCTGAACACACAGACAGTTAGACTCATTAATATCCACGTCATTATTCTCTGTTTTTTTCCATAAACTCGTCCTGCAGCTCCGGACCTCTCTCGCATCTTCTTCCTTTGAAAGGTTTGGGGCAGTCGCACTTGAACTTCCTCCTCCCTTTCTGCTTACACTCCCCCCCGTTCAGGCAGGGGTTGGGGTTACACAGACCTGAGGAACAGACGATTAAAAAGTTAAAGCTGGAAAACATGCACAGGTTAGAGTTAGAGTTAGTGTTAGAGTTAGTGTTAGAGTTAGTGTTGGCTTCCTCACCTTCTGGCTCCTGGAGATCGTAAAGCCAGTCTGAGTTACTCTGGTCTTCTTCGTCCTCGTCGTCAGAGTTTCCATCCAGAATCGCGAAAAAGAAATCTGAAAAACACGACTTTCTGTGAGATTTGAAGTTTTTCATGATTTATTTACATCATGAGAACAAGGATATATAAAGAAGTCCATTTCCTTCAGTTAAAAAATAACTATTAAATCTTGGCTTTGCTGAGATTTTTTTTTATTGCCCATATAAATCAAAATTTGAGATAAAATTTAAAACAAGATAAAAAGTAAAAGTTTTCAGGTAATTAGTCAAAATCTTGGTATAACAGTCGAAATTTTAAGACAACGAATTCAAAAATTTGTTGGAGAATAGTCGAAATTATGAGGAAACAGGTTAAATTTCGAGATTAAAAAGTAAAATTTTTCAGAAGAAAAGTCAAAACTTTGAGCTGAGGAGTCCAAAAGGTTGAAATTTGAGATATAAAAGGTTCAAGTTTTGAGATGAAAGTCAAAGTTTTGAGATACATAGTCAAAAGTTTGGGCTAAAACGTTAAAACCATCAGATACAAATTCAAAAGTTTGGAACAGAACTTTAAAACCATGAGATAAAAAATCAAAAGTTTGGGCTTAAACTTTAAAACCATGAGACAAAAAGTCAGAAGTTTGGGCTTAAACACTAAAATCATCTGACAAAAAGTCATAAGTTTGGGCTTAAATGTTAAAAACCATTCGACAAAAAGTCAAAAGTTTGGGCTAAAACGTCAAAACCATCAGATAAAAAGTCAAAGTTTGGGCTAAAACATTAAAACCATCAGATAAAAAGTCAAAAGTTTGGGCTAAAACTTTAAAACCATCAGACAAAAAGTCAAAAGTTTGGGCTAAAACATTAAAACCATCAGACAAAAAGGCAAAAGTTTGGGCTAAAAAGCTAAAAACCATCAGACAAAAAGTCAAAAGTTTGGGCTAAAACGTTAAAACCATGAGATAAGAAGTCAAAAGTTTGGGCTAAAACTTTTAAACCATCAGACAAAAAGTCAAAAGTTTGGGCTAAAACATTAAAACCATCAGACAAAAAGGCAAAAGTTTGGGCTAAAACTTTTAAACCATCAGACAAAAAGTCAAAAGTTTGGGCTAAAACGTCAAAACCATCAGATAAAAAGTCAAAAGTTTGGGCTAAAACGTTAAAACCATCAGACAAAAAGTCAAAAGTTTGGGCTAAGACGTTAAAACCATCAGACAAAAAGTCAAAAGTTTGTTATTAAAGTCAAAATCTTTGGATTAAAAAATCAGAAGCTTGGGATAAAAAGTTAAAACCCTGACATTTGTCCTTTTTTTTCATATTCATTTCTTTAGCTGGTTGAAATGGGCTTTTATATAGATAAAGAAAAACATCACGGTGAGAAAAATAAACAGGACAAAGGTTTAATTCAAAAAGAAATATCCAAAGAAAAATGTTATGTATGGAATAAAAAAGATTCTCTAGAAATTTCTCCACTTTTTCCTTCGGTGCATTGATTGACCTTTAGCTCTGGAAACAAACAGTTAATCAGAGACAGCAGGAACTCGTTGACCCTCAGAGTTTTATTCTCTTTACAGTTTCAAACCTGCACATTTTTACAGTCACTTTAAAGAAACTTCAGGAGAAACTCTCAGAAATAATGAGTGTAGATGGTTAAAGTGAAATAAAGAGGTCAAACCTTCTATGATGTCCTTAAACGTTTCCTTTCTTCGATGACGGTCGTGATGGTCGGGGTGACGATGGCGATGCTGCTTTTTGTGCTTTTTACGTTTTAGCTGCGAGATAATTTGTCGTTAAGGTGAAAGAGAGAAAACCAAATGTGCAGTAACGTGTTTGTATGATGCAGAAAATGTTCCTCATCAATCACAAACATCACTTTCTTCTCTGACCTTACAGCATCGTTTTAAAGAACTCAATGTTGATTAATTCCAGCAGAAGTCAAAGTTAAATTCGTGGTTAAATACGTACGTCGGCGGGGATGAGGAGCACGGCCAAGAGCAGGCAGAAGAAGAAGATCTTCAGCTTCATGACGGCGCCGATCAGCAGACGCTCAGGACGCCAAGAAGGGAATGCGGCGTCCGGACCATCGCTCCCTTTTCTAAACATTTGTGTAAGGACAACGACCTTTGATTCATCGAGGTCACCTGGCGTCCGTTTCTGCTGCTGACTCAGGTTTATCGACTCCCAACTGAAACGTTTTACAGGTAATTTCTCCAGGAGCAAAGACGCTCGCCCAGGTCAGAGGAAAGAGAAAGAAAAGACTCAGATCGACGTCTTTGAAAACCATTTTTATACCGAAGGAGACAGAAATGAAAGTTGCTGAGCGTGGAAGCTGCACACAGACACCACAGAAGCTCAGGAAGTTCAGAGAGCATGTTTGCAAAGCTGATTGTTTGTTTGGATCCTAGACTTTGGATCTGCAGAGACCGGGTCCACATGAGGATACAGTTCTGTGCTTGTTTGCTTTTCCTACATTAACAACGTTTGTCCAACACAAAACACCACGTCAGCATTTAGACATCAACTCCTGCAGCTTCAGATACAGCTGTGCTCAAAAGTTTACACAAAAACTCTTCTGTCGCTCATGGTTAGAGGTTGGTGAAGATATTCAGGAACAAACAACTGTGTTTACTCTTTTTAAATCATAATGAGAACAGAAACTTCAAAAATGACCCTGATCAAAAGTTTCCATAACCCCTCTCATCTGTGATCTATTATAAAATTGTTGTATAAAAGCTCAGAGAGTTTCTGAGCTCCTCTTGCATCTTTCCTACAGTGCTGCACTGACATTTCTGGATTCTGAGTCATGAGGAAAGAAAAAGAATTGTCAAAGTTTCTGCAGGAAAAGTTAATCCAACTGTATAAAACAGAAAAACCATTGAAAACACAAAATCACGGTTAGAAAGTCAAAGTTTTGGGGAACTTTCAAGACAGAAAGCTGAAATTTGACATAAAAAGTCAGAATTTTGAGATGAAAGGGCAAAATTCTGAGATTCTGAAATGTTGACATTCAAATTTTGTTGAAAGTTAAAAAGTTTTTGAAATAGATATTGAGTATTTTGAGATGTGATGTTGAAATTATGACTCCAAATCTCTATAATTCAACTTTTTGTCTCAAAATTTGAGTCAATTTGGGAACAAAAAAAAGAACAAACCTCAACAAATCCATTTTTTTATTCCCATATTTATAAATAAAGTCAAAATGAGGAGATAAAATGTTGAACTTCTTGGATAATGAAGTTGAAACACTGAGGTAAAAAGTCACGTTGCGAAAAAATAATTGAAATCTGGGGGAAAAAAATCAATTTTTTAAGACAAAACTTTGAGATATCAAGGTCAAAATAATGAGAAATTTAGTCAAAGTTACTCATGTAAAAGTCATTATTTTGGGATAAGAAGTCAAACTTAGGAGATAAAAAGTTGAACTTTTGGGATGATAAAACATAAAAGAGGAAAGGGATTTAAAAAGATATCCAAGGAACTGAGGATGCCAATAAGCAGAGTTCAAACTCTAATGAAGAAGTGGAAAATGAGGGATTCTGTTGAAACCAAACCACGGTCAGGTAGACCAACAAACATTTCAGCTACAACTGACAGGAAAATTGTTCTGGATGCAAAGAAAAAAACCCACAAATAACTTCAGCTGAAATACAGGACTCTGGCAAATGACACAAAGTTTTTTGAGATAATAAAGTGGAAATTCTTGAATGAAATATAGAAATTTGGGAGCAAAAATCAAAGATTGGAGATAAAGAAAAAAAATGAGATTAATACCCAAAGTTTTGAGACAAAAGTTCAACTTTGAAATTAATAAGGAAAAACCAAAACATTGAAATTTGGGATATTTAAGTAAAAATCTGAGATACAAAGTCAAAAGTTTGCAAAAAAGTCAGAGTTTCTAAATAGAAAGTTGAACCTAGAGAAAATAAGTCCAATATTTCAGATTAAGGACAAAAAAAGGAGAAAAAACATTATTCTGATATTAATTTATGAGGTAAAAAGTCAATATTTCAGAGAAGAAGTCATAGTTTTGTAATTAAAAAGTGAGAAGATTTCGATAAAAAGTTGAAATTTGGGACCTGCCATTGGCTACAGCAGAATAAAGTGAAGGTCAGGTAGACCAACAAACATTTCAGCTACAACTGACAGGACAATTGTTCTGGATGCAAAGAAAAAACCCCACAAATAACTTCAGCTGAAATACAGGACTCTCTGAAAGAATGTGGTCTGGATGTTTCAAGATGCACAATAAGGAGGCACTTGAGGAAAAATGGGCTGTGTGATCGAATCACCAGATTCACCAAACCAACCACTAACCATGAGTGACAAAAGTTTTTTCATTCATATTCCCTGAAAAGAGGAATTCGATATATATTCTCAATATTTCACCTTTGCTTTATTTCATTATTATAAACTTTTTCTCTTATTCATTGTTTACCTTTTCCTTGTTGTTTTTACTCCGTCTCTTGATTTAAGCATTTTAATCTCATCATTATGACTTTATTTTCTAGTTTTCACTTTTTTCTTGTCATTCTGGATTATAATCTCTTTATTTAGACATTTTCTCATTGTCATAGTTTTTACCTTTTATCTCATAAGTTTTGACTTTTTATCTCTCTATGTTGACTTTTAATTTTATATCATTGCACATTAATGTTCAAATCATGACTTCATGTATTGACTTCAGTTTTGTTTCATTTGAATTATGTTCTTTGATTTATGTTTTGTTTCTAACAAATGTAAAGTGTCTTTGATTGTAAAATGCATCTTTAAAAATTAAATTTATTATAATGATTTTTACTGTATAAATTTCATTTTTGACTCCATGTCTAAAATATTTAACATGTTATCTCAGAAAGTTCTACAATAATGTTTTGATAAACAAAACTATTATTTTGCATCTCATAGTTATGACTTATTTTATCAATGTGTTTTAAATTTGATTTCATTATTCTTACTTTTTAACTCATGATATTGACTTTTAATTTTTTTATCATTAACACTTTTTATTTAACTTTCACTGTCTTTTAAACATATTTTTGATTTTTAGTTGTTTGGTAATGAATCCAATTCATAATTTGTAAATTTATACATCTTAATTTTGACATTTATCTCTTTAATTGGACATTTTATTTAAAATTTTTCTGTTTTGTCTATTTATCCCGTGATTTTGATTTTTGTTAAATTCCAACTTTACTTTTAATTTTAACCTTTGACCTTTTAACTTTTACTTTTTGACATAATATCTCTTTATTTTAACGTTTTGTCTCATGACTGACTTTTTCTCATCATCATCTGGGTTTTTTTATGATTTGAATTTTTTTCTTTTATAAGAAATGGCAGTAATGGGCTTCGTGACTCGCTCCTCTCAGCCAATCAGAGTCCAGCGTTCACACATGGACGTTGGTTTCGTCTCACGAGGAAGCGGCGCCTCAGCGTCTACGAGAAACTCTTCTGTGGCGACTCTGGCCCGAGGTCGCTGGTGGGGGAAGCGGCGTTATTAATGACGATGGGGTTGGCGTTGGCGCCGCTGTGGTCGTGACCCGGGCAGATGGCGAGGTGGAGGCGGTCCGTGAAGGTCCCGGCGCAGAAGGAGAAGAGCTGCATCATCGTCTCCGCCTCCACGAACGTCACCAGCCCGGCGGGGAAGCTGCACAGCACGCCAACCCTGCAGAGCCTGTGGGTGAAGGGCAGCTGGTGGGGCACGCCGCCGTGCCACGCCGTGTACTCGCCATCGAAGAACTCCACGCACCAGGACTCGCCGCCCCGCCCCAGCCAGCAGTCCTCGGTGGGGCCTTTCCGGGGGATGCTGGGATACGTGACGCCCAGCTCCCAGTACGTCTTCCCGCTCACGTCCATCTCCCAGTAATGGCGCCCGAAGCTGAAGCCCTGCACGCTCAGCACGTTGAGGGTGGTGTCGAAACGTGCGGCGAGGTCAGGGAGCTCCTGCCAGGCGCCCGTGTAGGTGGCGCTGTCGCCGCGAGGGGAGATGACGAGCTTCGGGTGAGCGGTCTCCGGATCCAGAGTCACCTCGCTGGAATCTGGAGACACACGGGAACCAATCAGAAACATTTACAGAGCGTTAAGGTCAGCGTGAGATGGCGTGCGGCGGCGCTCACAGCTGCGGACCAGACTCTTCACGATTGGCGTCTGCGAGCGCACGAGCAGCAGCAGGTTGTTGGCGAGACTCAGCATCTGCTCGGCCTTCGCTTCGTCCAGGCGCACGCCGCTCGGGTCAGTGCGGTTCAACACGTCCAGGACTCTGATGGCGGGAAAAAGAGCAACGAGACGTCAGCGGCTGCTCCGACACTTCAACATCCCATAATCCACCATGACTACGGTCGTACCTGTCTGCGGCGTCCACGTCCTGCTGCTCAGGGAACGAAAACAACGACTGAAAGAGAAAAAAGTTACACTGTTGTTAGAAACGTGACAACAATCAAACTTCATAAGTTTCCTGATTTAGCCTTTAGCTCCTGTTTTAGCCTTTAGCTCCTGTTTTAGCCTTTAGCTCCTGATTTAGCCTTTAGCTCCTGTTTTAGCCTTTAGCTCCTGTTTTAGCCTTTAGCTCCAGTTTTAGCCTTTAGCTTCTGTTTTAGCCTTTAGCTCCTGTTTTAGCCTTTAGCTCCTGTTTTAGCCTTTAGCTCCTGATTTAGTCTTTAGCTCCTGTTTTAGCCTTTAGCTCCTGTTTTGGCCTTTAGCTCCTGTTTTAGCCTTTAGCTCCTGTTTAAGCCTTTAGCTCCTGTTGTAGCCTTTAGCTCCTGTTTTAGAGAAATCGAGGACAAAATCTGAAATCGAGGACAAAATCGGAAATCGAACACGAAATCGGAAAACGAACATAAATCGGAATTCGGAAACAAATTCGGTTTTCAATTATAAAAACAAAAATCAGGGATAGAATTGGAAATCGAGTACAAAATCGCAAATTGCTTTGTTTAAATATGAACTTTCATTTTAGCCTTTGCTTCCTGTTCAATCTTTTAGCTTGTTTTTAGCATTTAGCTAGTTTTCAATCCCTTAGCTCATGTTCAAGCCTTTAGCTGACATTTTAGCTTTTAGCTTTTGTTTTAGCCTTTAGCCCCTGTGTTAGCCATTACCTTTTTTTTAGCCTTTTGCTCATGTTTCAGCCTTTAGTTTGTTTTAGCCCTAGCTCCCCTTTTAGCTTTTTAACTCCTCTTTCAACTTTGAGCCCCAGTTTTAGCATTCAATTGGTGTTTTAGCTTTTACTCTTTCTTTTAGCTCCTGTTGTAGCCTTTAGCTCCTGTTTTAGCCTTTAGCTTGTGTTTCAGCCTTTAGCCTTTGTTTTAGCCTAAACTCCTATTTTAGCCCTTGGCTCGTGTTTAAGCTTTTAGCCTGTATTTGAGCATTTATTTTGTGATTTAGCCTATAACTTGTGTTCAAGCCTTGAGCTCATGTATAAGCCTATAGGTTTTGTTTTAGCCTTTAGCTCTTGTTACAGCCTTCTGCTTGTATTTTAGCCTTTATCTTTTGTTTTGGTTCATGTTTAGTCCTTTAACCTTTATTTTAGCATTTAACATGTAATCTAGCCTCTAACTTGTGTTCAAGCCTTTAGCTTTTGTTTTAGCCTTTAGCCCCCGTGTTAGCCATAAGCTTGTGCTTTAGCCTTTTGCTGGTGTTTACGTCTCTGGATAGTGTTTTTTTGGCCTCTTGCTCATGCTTAAGCCTTTAATTTAACTTTTAGCCTTTTATCTCCTCTTTCAACGTTGAGTACCAGTTTTAGCCTTTAGTGTTTTAGCTTCTAGGCCTTTTTAACCTCTAGCTCCTGTTTCAGCCTTTAGCCCATGTTTTACTATTGGGATCTTATTTAGCCTTTAACTTATCTTGAAGCCTTTAGCCTGTGTTTTAGCCTCTTGCTTTTCTTTTTTTTCTGCCCTCCAGTTTGTGTTAAAGCCTTTTGCTCTTGTTTTTAGCCTTTGACTTTTTCAAGATAACTAAGAAAGTCCTCACAGGGACTTTAAGCTTTTATTGGTTGTTGTTGTTGTTTAGTTGTTTGATTAAGCCACGCCCCAGTTTCACTCATTTGAAACTTTTACAGGAAAATGCTGAAAATATTGTGAGATTTTGGTCTGCATGTGCGTTAAATCTGTTGTAAAATCCCCCAAAGAGACTGAAGAAAAAAAAAGAAAAACAGCTGATGTTAAAGTGATATAAACTGCAGTTCCCTGAGTGTCCACTAGAGTCTGTCTCCAGCAGTGAGTCAGTCCCATAGAGCTCCATGTTAAATAACCTGCAGTTCCCTGAGTGTCCACTAGAGTCTGTCTCCAGCAGTGAGTCAGTCCCATAGAGCTCCATGTTAAATAACCTGCAGTTCCCTGAGTGTCCACTAGAGTCTGTCTCCAGCAGTGAGTCAGTCCCATAGAGCTCCATGTTAAATAACCTGCAGTTCCCTGAGTGTCCACTAGAGTCTGTCTGTAAACAGCAGAAACCACATACACACCCATTCAAAGAGCAGAAACAAACACGTTTACGGTCTGAAATNCCCTGAGTGTCCACTAGAGTCTGTCTCCAGCAGTGAGTCAGTCCCATAGAGCTCCATGTTAAATAACCTGCAGTTCCCTGAGTGTCCACTAGAGTCTGTCTCCAGCAGTGAGTCAGTCCCATAGAGCTCCATGTTAAATAACCTGCAGTTCCCTGAGTGTCCACTAGAGTCTGTCTCCAGCAGTGAGTCAGTCCCATAGAGCTCCATGTTAAATAACCTGCAGTTCCCTGAGTGTCCACTAGAGTCTGTCTGTAAACAGCAGAAACCACATACACACCCATTCAAAGAGCAGAAACAAACACGTTTACGGTCTGAAATGATCACTGAGTTGTGTCACCAGGGTCTCGGGCTCGGTGTCGGTCTGGTCCAGGGTCACGGAGAGTCTGGCGAGTTCCTGCTCGATCTCCTGGATCAGGGAACAGTTTCTCTCCATCAGCGCGTCCAGAGCAGAAACCGCCGCTCGCTCCTCCATCTCCAGGTGAGACAGCGTGAGCCTCAGGTCCTGGTCCAGCACCGCCTGGATCTCCTGGTACTTCCGGACCATGCTCTCACGGATCAGCGAGGACTTTTTCTGAGCCGGGTAGAGGATCCACTGGTTGGTGTTTTTCTTTTTTAAAGTGTCAGAATAAAAAGTTTGTTTGTTTGTTTGTGGTGAACTTACGGTGATCTCCGACTGTCGAGCTGCCAGTTTCCTCAGTCTGTGCTTCACGGCTTCTCGCTGCTTCTTCAGAGACTCGTGGTGCTTCTCTAACGTCTCCTGAAGGAAACGTTTCACACACATTCAGCTCAGACCGACTGCACACAAACACTCACACACACACACACACACACACACACACACACACACACACACACACACACACACACACACACTCACTCTGCAGAGAGGATGGAGGCTGCAGAAGCATCATGAGTCGATGGATTTGATGTTTTTCTCATGTGTAAATATTATTCCAGCAAATTATTCTGTGACAATTTCACTCAAGATAACTGAAGTTGTTGTGATAAAACTTAATTATTTTATGTCCAATTGCATCATAATTTAGCCCCTCCTGGTTGTTGAGTAAAGCTGCAGCTTTCACAGGCCGAGTGAACAACTTGCACAGAGATGAACTGGATTCATTATTTCAAACAACGACCTGAAGAAGTGAAACTAACTAATAGGATTAAATCAACCAAACTAAGACAAGGGTTGATACAAGACAATTTATCTAATCAAGATTAACATATGTTGGTTTGAAAGACGACTGTTTTTGGCCCAATATCAATTTTAAAAGCAATCATTTAAATAATTAATTTACACGGAAACATTGCTACATATAACATTGTGCATATGGACTAAAGTTTCTATCTTTGCAAAATAAATGTCTACTCTGAAACCTTTCTGTGTCTGTGTCTGTATCTCTGTCTATGTCTGTCTGTTTCTATTTGTCTGTGTCTGTGTCTGTCTGTCTGTGTCTATATCTGTCTGTATCTGTATCTGTCTGTATCTCTGTCTGTGTGTATCTCTGTCTATATCTGTCTGTTTCTCTGTCTATGTCTGTCTGTATCTGTCTATGTCTGTCTGTATCTCTGTCTCTGTCTGTCTGTATCTGTCTATGTCTGTCTGTATCTCTGTCTCTGTCTGTCTGTATCTGTCTGTGTCTGTCTGTATCTCTGTCTACGTCTGTATCTCTGTCTGTCTGTATGTATCTCTGTCTGTCTGTTTCTCTGTCTATGTCTATCTCTGTCTATGTCTGTCTGTATCTGTCTATGTCTGTCTGTATCTCTGTCTCTGTCTGTCTGTATCTCTGTCTTTGTCTGTCTGTATCTGTCTGTCTGTCTGTATCTCTGTCTTTGTCTGTCTGTATCTGTCTATGTCTGTCTGTCTATGTCTATGTCTGTCTGAATCTCTGTCTGTCTGTCTGTATCTGAGTCTGTCTGTGTCTGTGTCTGTCTGTTTCTCTGTCTATGTCTGTCTGTATCTGTGTCTGAAACTGTCTGTATCTCTGTCTGTCTGTGTGTGTGTATCTGTCTGTCTATATCTTTCTGAGTCTGTCAGTATCTCTGTCTCTGTCTGTATCTGCATCTATGTCTGTATCTGTATCTGTGTCTGTCTGTATCTGTGTCTGTGTCTGTCTGTATCTGTGTCTGTGTCTGTCTGTATCTGTGTCTGTGTCTGTCTCTATCTGTGTCTGTATCTCTGTCTGTCTGCGTCTATGTCTGTCTGTGTCTCTGTCTGTATCTCTATCTGTCTGTATCTCTGTCTGTATCTCTGTCTAACATGAGTCTGGTTCTGTCTGTATCTCTGTCTAACATGAGTCTGGTTCTGTCTGTATCTCTGTCTAACATGAGTCTGGTTCTGTCTGTATCTCTGTCTAACATGAGTCTGGTTCTGTCTGTATCTCTGTCTAACATGAGTCTGGTTCTGTCTGTAGTTTCTGCCTCTTAAAGGGACAGTTCTTCCTCTGTTGTAACTCGTTGGACCTGTTCATGTGTTGAAAAGTGTCTTGGAATGACATTAGTTTTGATTTGGTCCTTTATTAATAAACATTGATTGATTGCTGAGATGAAATAGTGATCAAAGACATTAAATTCTGTTTTTTTTAATTAATATTCAAGAATAAAAACAATTTCAGATCAGGCTTTAAAATGAAACAAAAATTTAAGTTTCTTGTGGCACAAATCTGAGCTCATAAGCCTGATGTAGTTTAACTTTAAAGATCCACTGATTCTCAGATTTCTCATCTAGTTTCTGATTAATGAGGAAAATAAATATGTTTCCTGTGAATTGGGTCAATGAGGTGACGTCCCCTTTTTTTGTGTCTGAGTGCAATATTTCCTTCCATCATGAATTGAGTATTTCATCACATGTATTTCTTTATTCTATGAAACCTGTGTTATTTGAACACATCTTTAAACTATTAAAATATAACATGTTTTTTTGTGTTTTGGTTCCTCAAACCCCCAAAATGTCAGGTGGTGCAACCGTCCTGACAAGTATCCACAGTAATTAAACTCTAAAAATTGAATGTCAGTTATTGTAAATGGAAATTAAAAATACAGTGGCATTATTTTATGCTTGAACCTTTTTAAATAAAACATTCTTTGCAAATAAAAAGAATTTTAAAGCTGTTGAGAAATGTAAAAAACTTTTGTCCCGTAATTTTCACCTTGTCAAATGTCAGGGTGGTGCAACCGTAACATTAGACTTTTATTTTAAAGTGAAGAGAATAAAACAGGAAACAGGAAACTGCATCAGCCAGAGGAGCCCAAATGACATTTGTGACCAAGTGGAAAAGTTTGTAGATTTCTCTGAAATACTGATAAAAAAGGTTTTTTCACTTCATTGGTGACTGGAACAATTTCCATGTCAGGTGGAACAACCAATGTAATAATGTGAAATGTTATTTTAACATCAAATTATTTATCTTATTCACAAATAAAAGAAATGAAACACACAAAATGAAAATGTATGAGTCACTACAGACACTTGAGAGATACTTGCCAATAATTTCACACAGAAAAAATAACAGGAACATATAAATATATTTTCATATATTTGGTTGCACCACCTGACATTTTTGGGTGCTCAAATTAAAAATACTAAAAAATAATGAACCTAAAAACTTTGAAATGTTGGTCAACTACTGAAATCTGTTAGAAAACATAATTCTTCTCTCAGAAATATGTTTTTATCCATTTTCAAAGAACTTTTTAAAAATANAAACAGGAGCTAAAGGCTAAAACAGGAGCTAAAGGCTAAAACAGGAGCTAAAGGCTAAAACACAAACTAAAGGCTCAAACAGGAGCTAAAGGCTAAAACAGGAGCTAAAGGCTAAAAACAGGAGCTAAACGCTAAAAACAGGAGCTTAAGGCTTAAACAGGAGCTAAAGGCTAAATCAGGAGCTAAAGGCTAAAACAGGAGCTAAAGGCTAAAACAGGAGCTAAAGGCTAAAACGGGAGCTTAAGGCTAAAACAGGAAATGGCTAAAACAGGAGCTAAAGGCTGAAACAGGAGGTAAAGCTAAAGGCTACAACAGGAGCTAAAGGCTAAAAACAGGAGCTAAAGGCTAAGACAGGAGCTTAAGGCTAAGACATAAGCTAAAGGCTAAAACAGGAGCTGAAGGCTAAAACAGGAATTAAAGACTAAAACAGGAGCTAAAGGCTAAAACAGGAGCTAAAGGCTCAAACAGGAGCTAAAGGCTAAAAACAGGAGCTAAAGGCTAAAACAGGAGCTTAAGGCTAAAACACAAGCTAAAGGCTGAAACAGGAGCTTAAGGCTAAAACAGGAGCTAAAGGCTAAAACAGGAGCTAACGGCTCAAACAGGAGCTAAAGGCTAAAACAGGAGCTAAAGGCTAAAACATAAGCTAACGGCTAAAACAGAGCTTAAGGCTAAAACAGAAGCTAAAGGCTAAAACAGGAGCTTAAGGCTAAGACATAAGCTAAAGGCTAAAACAGGAGCTGAATACTTAAACAGTAGCTAAAGCTAAAGGCTAAAACAGGAGCTTAAGGCTAAGACAGAGCTAAAGGCTAAAACAGGAGCTAAAGCTAAAGGCTACAACAGGAGCTAAAGGCTAAAACAGGAGCTAAAGGCTAAAACAGAGCTTAAGGCTAAAACAGGAGCTAAAGGCTAAATCAGGAGCTAAAGGCTAAAACAGGAGCTAAAGGCTAAAACAGAGCTTAAGGCTAAAACAGGAGCTAAAGGCTAAATCAGGAGCTAAAGGCTAAATCAGGAGCTAAAGGCTAAAACAGGAGCTAAAGGCTAAATCAGGAGCTAAAGGCTAAATCAGGAGCTAAAGGCTAAATCAGGAGCTAAAGGCTAAATCAGGAGCTAAAGGCTAGAAAAAGCATTAGATTAAAACATGATTAGATTTCATTTTTTTTGCAGTGTAGTTTGAATTCTGAGTCTGTAAAACTGAAAACGTTAAGTTACATATGAAAAACTAGTTTTTCTCAGATTTGTTGGGTTTTGGTCCAAAGTTGAGATTTTTATTTGGCCTTTAAATTTTGAGTCGACGTGATTGGTTCATTTTTACAGTGTAACAGTTTGTGTAAGAGGTGATTTTACACAAAGCAGAGAAACAGAATGAGCCGATACCTCCAGTCGGGTTCTGTCCACATCCCTGGGCAGTTTAGCTCTCCCTCTACTGGTTATCATGAGCATTTCATAGGGGTACACCTTCAGGATGAGAGACAGGTGTCAGTGCAGAG
>RPOG01002635.1:25491-85994 GCA_008086565.1 Thalassoma bifasciatum | reverse complement strand
AAACGGAGACTAAAGCCAAATGCTGTGCCGACTATTTTCCAACACAAACCCACAAAACTTCCTCTGGAAACCACTGAAGTCCGCTCCAGGACTTATATGATCCTGTATGAGATCCAGCCCGGTGCAACCATATGACGTCACTACCCAGACGTTATTGCGGCGTAAACAACAATGGAGGCCTACAGGTGAAAATATTTTTCCAATTTTATACAAACTAAGATATTTAGAGAGATTTTATTATGGTTCTTATGTAGCTGGTAAAAACACTGATCATTTAGGAAAATGACGTTCTGGTAGCCAGGGTTCCTTTTAAGAATTAGTCTTCATTACGACTCTGACCCCAAATTACAAGCTTTCACCATGCTTGTTGTGACACAGTGAAACATTTATGGGTCCAGTGTTTTCCTGTAGATGTGTGCTCCACTGCGCCCCCTAGGTAAATAAAACACAGCCCAAAAACAACTTAACGCTACTGGTCTGGAATTTTTGTGCATAGCTATTTTGACTGGACCTATAAAAAAGTCTCATACAACCATAGGGAATTCCAAACAGGAAATTCAGAAATTTGAGTTAAATGCTGTATTTTGACAATGATTTTTCAATCAACTTCAAATATGATTCGTGTATACTAGACACATAGACAATGTAAAGTAATAAAAAGATTTGTTCAACTTTATTTGATCTCGATTTTAGTATGTGGAAGAAAAGACAACAAAATTCAGCTCTTTATTGTTAGTTGATAGTAATAAAGAAGAAGTAGAAGTTGTGATCCTAAAAAATATGTTGCAATTTAAGACATAAGCAAGAGCTAAACTCTGAGAATTCATTCAGAGAATTGACAGTTAATATGATTTGCATGTTGATACTGTAACCAGTCTTCTCGCGTTCCTGGAGTATCCAGGATGAGACGGAAAGATGAGACAGCTTTCTTTTTCATTAGTTGTTAAACTGTGGTTTGAGGTCCATTACCACCACTTTCCAGATTAGAGGGTGTCAGCACTGTTCAGGGAAAAGAGCTGATTGGTGGAGTTCTCCATGTCAGAACTTGTCCTCTTGAAGTGTTTTCATATTTAATTCATAAAGTCAAATTTGCAGTTTCTGTAATACAGAACTACTATAAAAACTATAGATGGAAACGGAGCTACTGCTTCTAAAAGCTTTGCCAAAATGCTCCAGGCAGCAGTAAATAAACATCTGCTGTCATTGCGGCTGTAGTTGAGGATTATTCATTGATTTACTTTGAGGATTTAGGACTCAGTTGGGAGACTTTTTGAAGTGGGGCTAAGCATCCTGTGTCTTATTTATGTCACTTGATTCCTTCCTATTCAAAGTTAAAAGCAAAAGCTATATTTTCTGAGTGTATGGCAAAGATTATGTGCAACCTAAGTGCAGGTATACACATGTATAAAGGCGCATGAATGACAATTGGGCAGGATCCTGTGAAAGTTGACAATTTACTTTTGTAGTAAAATCCTGCAGACCCTAAATTTAAGGATATCTGCCCAATAAAAGTACTACTACACACACACACAAACACAAGAAGAATTACACAACAAATACACGCACACTGAAACAAGGGATTACTTATATAGAACTTTTTCACGTTTTGCTGCATTGATTCTGTGCATTATTGGTTAAAAAAGAGTATTTATATGCACTTTTTAAGTATTATTATCTTATACACTGCCTGGCCAAAAAAAAAGTCACTACCAAAAAAAGGTCATACACACTAATATTTCATTGGACCGCCTTTAGCTTTGATTACGCATTCGCTGTGGCATTGTTTCCATAAGCTTCTGCAATGTCACAAGATTTATTTCCATCCAGTGTGTCATTAATGTTTCACCAAGATCTTGCATTGATGATGGTAGAGTCTGACCGCTGCACAAAGTCTTCTCCAGAACATCCCAAAGATTCTCAATGGGGTTAAGGTCTGGACTCTGTGGAGGCCAATCCATGTGTGAAAATGATGTCTCATGCTCCCTGAACCACTCTTTCACTATTTGAGCCCGATGAATCCTGGCATTGTCATCTTGGAATATGCCCGTGTCATCAGGGAAGAAAACATCCATTGATGGAATAACCTGGTCATTCAGTATATTCAGGTAGTCAGCTGACCTCATTCTTTGAGCACATACTGTTGCTGAACCTGAGCAACTGCAGCAACCCCAGATCATAACACTGCCCCCACAGGCTCGTACAGTAGGCACTAGGCATGATGGGTGCATCACTTCACCTGCCTCTCTTCTTACCCTGATGCGCCCATCACTCTGGAACAGGGTAAATCTGGACTCATCAGACCACATGACCTTCTTCCATTGCTCCAGAGTCCAATCTTTATGCTCCCTAACAAACTGAAGACTTTTTTTCCAGTTAGCCTCAATGATTAGTGGTTTTCTTAAAGCTACACAGCTGTTCAGTCCCAATCCCTTGAGTTCCCTTCTCATTGTGCGTGTGGAAATGCTCTTACTTTCACTATTAAACATAGCCCTGAGTTCTACTGTTGTTTTTCTTCCATTTGATCTCACCACACGTTTAAGTGATCGCCGATCACCATCATTCAGGATTTTTTNTCAACTGTGCGTTTGTTTGCTCCAGCAGTGAAGGTTACGAGTGCAAAATGCTGCTGCTACAGACACAGCCTGTATGTGTGTGTGTTGGAGAGAGTGTGTGTTTGATTTGAAGAAGATGTGTGTCTCAGAAATAAGGCCTGAAGCCCTGGCGGGGATTTATAGACACAATTACCGCTCTTTATCTGAAAGAAGCCGATCAGATATGGAATATAATAGAGGAGATGGGAGAGATGCTCGGGGTCAGCAGTTGTCACCATGGTGAAATGGAGGATAGAGCAGAGCTGAGGAGAGAGGGAGAGACGCAAAGTAGGAGAAGAAGAGGAAGAGAATGAAAGTACAAGAAGGAGTCTCCTTCTTCTGTTGTCACTCACCCATCTGTCTGAATTCATGGTTGACCAACTCCAGCCAAGCAACGTCCAAGTCGTCCAGGTCGTAGCAGCTGTAGCGTTGGGTGGGCGGGGGCTGGGTGTCTCCCCCTCTCTCCTTGTTGTTGTTGTACAGACCACCTGACAACTCTGGAAGCAACCTGGAGCAAACACAAAGACACATACAGAGTCTATTGTGCGCAACAAAAAGATGTTTCAACATTTCAGAATACAAACAAGAAACAAAAACTCCCTCCAAAATGTTTTGGCAAAAACACGGAGCAGAAGGTGGCGTGTTGTGGTCGCTGCCACTCCTGGATCAGTACATTATTGGTGCATGTCGACATCCAACAATAACTCAAACATGCTGTAACTCATTAGACATTTAGGTAATCTCAGAGCTCTGGTAAAAACTGGAGGGTAAAAAAAATAGTAAATACTATTTTGATATTCCAATGAAGTTGGGATGTTGTGTAAAACATAAATAATAACACAATACAATGATTTTCAAATCCTGTTTAAACTATATTCAATTAAATACACTACAACGACAAGAGATTTGTTGTTTTAACTTATCAACTTTATTGTTTTGTCGCAAATATTCACTTATTTTGAATTTGAATCCTGCAACACGTTTCTAAAAAGCTGTCTGCTGTTTCTCTTTTTCTCCCCTTGTTTTTTTTTTTTTTTTTTTTTTTTTTTTTTTTTTTTTTTTTTTTTTTTTTTTTCTTGCAGGATCAGCTGCTGGTTTTGGATCCCCTGTCTGTGTTCACTCATCCAGTTGTTGTGGTTGTTCTCTTCTGTTGTTTTATTGTTCATCTCTCCCTCTCTGTTTATCTCCTTCTCTCTCTACTCTCTCTCTCTCTGTCACTATCCCTCATCTGTTTTCACCCCAGTCCGTTCAGGCAGTAACCTTTAACCTTGGCAATGTACAGAAAAAATAAATTACAAAACACTAATAAAAATAACATTTAAATCTTAAGGGGAGCCTTATACACAAACGGCCCCTCTTGGCAAAATAAAATGTGTTCTGCAAAATACAGCAGCCAGACTGCAATTCTGTTGTCGTGATGCTGAACAGGACAAGGAAAAAAAAAAAAGAAAAAAAAAAAAGCTGGAACAGGGGCAACAAAAGACTGAAAGTTAAGCAATTGTGAAAAAACACCTGTGTGGATAATTCCACAGGTGAACTGATTCATTAGAAATATGTGAGTGTCATGATTGGGTAAAGAAAAAAGCAAGCAAGCAAGGATGGGACCAGGTTCACCACTTTGTCAACAAGGGTGTGAGCAAATAGTCCAACAGTTTAAGAACAATGTTTCTTCACACACAATAGCAGGAATTTAAGGATTTCATCATCTACAGTCCATAATATCATTAAAAGATTCTGCTCGCAAGCAGCAAGGCCCAAAACCAACATTGAATGGCCGTGACCTTTGACCCCTCAGGCGGCGCCGCATTAAAAACCCACATCATTGTGTAAAGGATATTAGCACGTGGGCTCAGGAACACTTCAGAAAACCATTGTCAGTTAACACAGTTCATCACTACATCTACAAGTGACAGTTCAAACTCTACCATGCAAAGACAAAGTCAGACATCAACAACACACACAAACGCTGCTGCCGCCGCCGGCTTCTCTGGGCCCGAGCTCATCTGAGATGGACAGACATCATGGGTAACTGTCCCAGTATCTGTGAAGGCAGCATTAATACTGAAAGGTACAAACAGGTTCAGAGCAACATCTGCTGCCATCCAAGACACTTTGTCTTTTTCAAGGACGTCCCTGATTATTTCAGCAAGACAATGAAACCAAGACACATTCTGCACCTGTTACAACAGCGTGGCTCCGTAGTAAAAGAGTGCAGCTACTGGACTGAATCTTTTCACATCACGACAACTGATTTTCCAAAAGCCCAATATTCAGATTACTCTTCAGCAAACCTTTATGGGTGTTTCTGACATAATGTCGCCTTCAATTTTCTCCAAGATGCACAAAATTACATGATTTCTGTTTCATGGTTCTTGTAATCCAGCTTGCGTAACAGTTTGTAATTCAATTCTCATTTCCCCAAATGACTTTAAACTTGTGTCTTGAAAGCTTTGCTTTGTTTTAAGCCAAACACACCCAGCTGTACACGCCCTTGTTTAATGGTCTCATTGAACCACAGGTCTCATTAAAGTAATTCGTCAAACAGACTTTATGATGCGTTGTCTCAACTGCTTGTCAAAATTAGTGTAGTTGTTTTTTTAGATACATGCTCCATTTTACATTCTCTTTGACTGACAAACCACAGTTTCCTGCTCTCCCCATGACAATAGGCATTACGGAGAAACCCTCCACATGTCTGGGGCGCTCCCTCACAGTTGGGTCTTGACCTCATGTTTCCACAAAGAGTGAATCAGAGTTTGACAAATGGCAAAAGAAGAGTAATCAAAACAATGACAAATCGAGTGCTGGTAGGCAACAGTGACAGGAAGCTCCTCCAGGCAGTGTCTGCTCCTCTGGAGCCTCCAGCCTCAATGTCTCTGTCAACAACAGCAGGAAATGGGGTCAAGATCTCTGCTTGACCCACTGGGAACCAATAAAAAGTCAGACACACACACAGACACACACTGGGGCCCTCATGAAACATCTGCATGGATATAAACCCGGGCTGCACAGTAAATCATGATTTTATTGTTTTCTCAATATGAGCTTTTGATGCAAACACACAGAGTCTGAATTTATTACAATAAACATGAAAAATGAGTCTTCTTCGCTTAGCATGTGTCCTGTATCTCCGACACTTGGGAATTTAAAAACCATTAACTAATTCACAATACTTCCAAGGATGATACCTCATCTTCGGTCAGAGAGACTGAGGAGCATAATAAGTGGAAAACGTTTTGTTGATGTGGGAACTTTGCCATCGTTTCAGAGAAGTTAATTGTTGGTAAGTTGTTGTGTCATGCGTGAGGCACGGTCACACTGCCCGTTCGAAAAGTGTTGAACTCAAGCTCGATTGGCCCTTTGCAGCACCGTTTCACCACTCACTAGTATGTTGCACTGGTCACACTACTCCAGGGATGTCCAAACTAAGGCCCGGGGGCCAATTGTGGCCCGTCGTCTACTTTCTTGCGGCCCCCAGCGTTCATCTTACAATGTATTAATTTTGTCACTTGAATTAATCATGTTCTAATTCTATACATTTACAGTCTCTGTCAAGTGCTTGAAAACAACCTTAACATATCTGGTACCATCTCACAAAGATTTTGACAGTGCATAGGCTGGTTTTGTAAAGCTAAAGTTTGATGTAATCTGCAAAAACTTAAAAACTCTTACAGCTGACATGTTAAAATAACATTTGGAAACATGCAAAAATGTGCTTTGTGAGCATGAGGATTAAAAAAATCATACATGAGAGGACGAGACTGAATTTAAGTTATGAAATGGTAAAGAAAAGACAAGAGTTGCTGCATAAAATGGTTCAGAATGCAGCAACTAAGATATTTGGGGTTAAATCATTTTTTATAATTGCCTTATAAACAAAACAATAAAATCTAGATCCTATTCTTGGCATAAAAAATTATGACATACTTTTTCCAGGATAGGGTTTATTTCATGGGTCTGCAATTATAAGTATGTTTGACTTAACCATTTTTTGTTTGTTTATTTGTTTTTGTCTGAAATTATTTAAAAGAAGCAGCTCTCAAATAGAGCACTCATTTGTTATTTTCATTGTTAATAAAAATGTCAGTAAGAGCTGATGGCCCTTGGTCATTCACAGAGTGTCTTATATGGCCCTTTTGGAAAAAAGTTTGGACACCCCTGCACTACTCCAATAAGACGACAACACGATTGCCAACACACACATGGCCCACCTATACCATCAGGAAGCACCTGTTTACAAGACATGGTTGAATCAATGTCTTCACAATAGAGAAGACAGAGAACATGACGACCACTTCAGTTACTTTTTGGCTCATGTTAAGTTGTTTTGTGACACAGCCTTCTAATATTCTGCCATTGATTAAAATGTTGGACAACAGGAGCAGTCGCAGCAATTATATGTGATGGATTATTATTGTCTTTGTGCTGAAACATGAAGTGAACTGTGCCAAAACACCTCTCTGAAACGTGCTAAAACAAAGAAGTGCATTATACCAGAGCACAGTTTACTCTCGGTCATACTGTCCAAATGATAGTGGTGAGAGTATTGATCGAACATATCAATATATTAACACCATCATTGGTATTGATATTGATCAATACTTACATGATGAGATTGATACTTAAATTAATCAGTGCATTGCTGGTTTTCTACCTATTATTACCTATTATTACACTACCTATTAGGGCTGAACGGAATACTTTAGTGATGTATTCACAATGTACAGTAACATTTACAAACTTGACAGAAAATTAAATTGAAACAATTGAAACATCAAAAGCTTTTAATATGAAAAGTGGAAATTTTGAGAAACAAAGACAAAATTCTTGGAAAAAAGTCAGTTCCAGAGTTTAAGAAATCAATTTCATATTATGTGAAAAAAGTCCAAACTTTCTCGTTTAAGGTCAAAATTTTAAGATGAAAAAAGTCAAAGATAAAAAGTGTATGTTTCGAAATAAAGGCAGTGTTTGAGATAAAGAGTTGAAATTTTGATATAAAAAGTCAAAACTCTAAGATTCAAGTCAAAATTATATGGAATAAATACAAAATTAAAGGATAAAAGGCAAATTTTTCTTTAGATAAATAGTTGAATTCTCAAAACCTCTGACTCTAACACCTATTCCTGCTATTTCTAAACCAGACTTTTTAAATTGTATTTTAAGTTTTAAAAAGTGAAGAATAAAAAAAGCTTTCTTTGAATCTTAACTTTTAGAAATAATTTTGTGTAAAATATCCTTTATTGTGTCAAGTTAAATACAATAAAATACAAAAAAATTCAAAATAAAATTCAACAATCCCAAGGAAAAAAGGATTTTTCCCTACTACCTAATATTGTTTTTTCTGTAATAGTTAATCTACCAGTATGTGAGAACTGTTTGATTAAAATGAAATATGTAATTTTAGAATATAATAATTGTTTTGATTCACGTGTTTAGCTCTGAGAGTACGAGGCTTTCGAAAAATGTGTCAAAACAATCAAGGAAAGTAGAACAAATAGAGCCGAACGTAATTTTCTACAGTGCTGCTTCCTTTCATTATTAGGAAACTCACTGAACTGGACGCTTACCAAAGTGTATATTAGCAATATTAGCAACAAGTTACAATAAAGAGAAAGAGTCTGTGATGATATATTTTGTCATTTTGCCCAGTTCTGGTTGGGAGAAATAAGTCAGAGACGAAAAAAGAAATCATGTCATTTTGCAGAGACACCACACCCCAGTAATCAGACACTTAGCACAAGACAAACTCATGACTGTGATTCCTTAATAACCTGGTAAAGTCAAGACTTTTCTTCCAAAAGTTCAAGTGTTTCACTGGTCGCAATGACAAAACAACCCCTGATTCTCTCTTAAGCCTCGGTCTTCAGTGCCCTTATTATCATACGGCTCTCGTTATCATCATCATCATTACTCTTAGTAACTGGCATCAGCCTCACATCCAGCAGCACGCTCATCACCATCATCCTTAACATCATCATTATCCTCCCCATTAACACCACCACTCCTTTTATCAAAACAGATGACACCATCCAATGCAATATCTCAGCTTACATGGTGTTTAACTCGTTACAGCACGGATATGAAATGAAAGCAGGGGAATAATAAGTCTTGTCTGTCTGTTCACCAGCAAAGTTTTAAGCAGTGCACATCTTTTCAAATTACTTTGTTTTAGAGCAGTTTTCCTGAAAAATAACAGGAGGAAGAATACTGGTATTGGTAGTCGGCTAAATGAGTGGTACAATATCCCCCTATTAGATATTGGCGATAGATTCAGTATTGTGCCATCCTTACTTTTACATCAGTCTCCAAACCAGGGCTGAACGATTTTAGAAAAGATCTAATTGTGATTTTTCTGGCAGATATCGCAATTTCAATTCGATTCACTATTTTCTTTAAATCAAACTTAAGTGAATTTTTCACAATGTACAGTAACATTTACAAACTTGACAGAAAAATATATCAAACCATTAAAACACCAAAAGCTTTTACTCTAATGTGAGGATGAAAAGAAAAACTGAAGGTAAGAATTGTTTCCAACTTTGAGATAAAAGGTCAATATTTTAATATGAAAAGTGGAAATTTTGAGAAATAAAGACAAAATTTTAATACAAAAAGTCATTCACTTCCAGAGTTTAAGAAATCAGTTTCATATAATGTGAAAAAAGTCCAAACCTTCTCATTTAAGGTCAAAACTTTAAGATGACAAAAGTCTATGTTTTGAAATAAAGAAAATGTTTGAGATAAAAAGTTGACATTTTGATTTAAAAAAAAGTCAAACTTCTAAGATTTAAGTCAAAATTATACAAAACAAACACAAAATTATAGAATAAAAGGCAAAAAAAATAATAACAAAAAGAAGATTTTCAGATAAATAGTCGAATTTTCACTTTTCTCAAAACCCAGAGTCTAACACCTGTTCTTGTTATGTCTAAACCGGACTTTTAAATTGTATTTTTAGTTATAAAAACTGAAGAACAGAAAGAGCTATCTTTGACTCTTAACTTTTAAAAATGATGTAGTGCAAAATATCCTTAATTGGGTCAAGTTAGATGAAATAAAATACAAAACAACTAAAAATAAAATTCAACAATCCCAAGGAAAAAAGGATTTCTCCCAACAGTCTCACATTCAGCTCACGTGTGTGTGAAACAGCTGACACAACAGATCCTGGGTCAGTCAGGAGCAAAAAAATCACAGCTTTAACGATCACGATATTTGAAATTCGGATTTTGATCAGAAAACCATAAATCATTCAGCCCTAGTCCAAACTCCAGAAAAGTCACTAGAGTTTTCATCAATTACCTTCTTGAACAAAGACCCTCGAGGTCTCCAAAAAGTCACTAGATAGAGAGACAAAGTTACCAACACTGTCGTACACGCCAAAACCACGTGTAACACGAGCTCATCCAATCAGAGGCACAGTTCAGCTCATGTGACAGACGGGCGTCCAATAGCTGTTCGTGTGGAGACTCACCGCCTGCGCCATTACCAATGTGGCCACCACAGTCGTTTTGTTTCTAAACTCCATTTCAGAAACAGACAGGTGACATCACTGAGACTGTATGCATTTATTTATTTATGCAGTCTATGAAGAAGAGACTTATTTTCATATTCAGTGCTATGAAAGCATTTTAGCTGGTGCCTTAAAAGCACCAAAGTTAAGTACCCAGCCCTACATCATCACATCTTCTCCATTTCTTTTTAATTCTCTCGTCTCCTCTTCCCTTCTCTATTTTCTCTTTATGTAATTTTTGACTTCTGCCATTCCTTTAATAACTCACTGACCCCTTTTTCCCTCCTTTTTTTCTGCTGAAAGCCTTCAAATCTTTTCATTGACTGTCTCTTTATGTGAACACAAAAACACCTCTCACCTGTTGAATCCCGCTCATCACTTTTTCTTTTATTTGTGTGTTTCAGTGCAGGTGGTATAAATGATGGGACCTTTACCTCCCCTGATTCAAACAGAAGCTCAGATCCATTTCTGTCTCCAAAAGGAGCGATTAGACCAGCAAAGCAGGATCAATGAAGCCAAATATGTCATCATGAATAAATCCAAGGTCTTTCTGTGTCTCTGTGGGGACACTGAGGCAGAAATTGAACCCTGTTTTGGCCTGATATCTGATACTGGACGACCAGGCCTGGGCAGTCAGCTGGGAGAGAGCAGGGGCACAGAGAAACAAAGCATCAGGGGAGACACACACACACACACACACACACACACACACACACACACACACACACATATTCACAGGCAGAACAGATCTGACACTGGAGACACGAGGCTGTTTATTTCTGTTATGTAACAACAAAAGCAGCTTCAGTGTCTCATTACTGCGATGTTGGGTGCTTCAGTATTATAAAGTGATACAGCTACAGTTTTTCTATATGCTAGGGAAGAATTGTTTCCGAATTTTGCGATAAAAGGAAGAAAAAAGTGATGAGAGGAAAGCATGTGTGTGTGTGAAAAGTCTTTAAAATAATCGTGTAGGCTGTGGTTCGATTCAAAGCTTGAAACAGGTGTCAGTCCTACCAAAGTAGATCTTTAAAAAAAAAGATCTAATTGTGATTTTTCTGGCAGATATCGCGATTTCAATTCGATTTACGAACTTAAGTGAATTTTTCACAATGGACAGTAACATTTACAAACTTGACAGAAAAATATATCAAACCATTAAAACACCAAAAGCTTTTACTCTAATGTGATGATGAAAATAAAAACTGAAGGTAAGAATTGTGTCCAACTTTGCGATAAAAGGTCATTATTTTAATATGAAAAGTGGAAATTTTGAGAAATAAAGACAAAATTCTAATACAAAAAGTCAATAACTTCCAGAGTTTAAGAAATCAATTTAACATTTTGTGAAAAAAAATCCAAACTTTCTCATTTAAGGTCAAAATTTTAAGACGACTAAAGTCTAAGTTTTGAAATAAAGGCAATGTTTGAGATAAAAAGTTGAAGTTGTGATATAAAAAGTCAAAATTCTAACATTTAAGTCAAAATTATATGAAATAAATACAAAATTAAAGGATAAATGGCAAAAAAAGTCTTTTTAGATTTTTAGATAAATAGTCGAATTTTCACTTTTCTCAAATCCCTAAAACCTATTCCTGTTATTTCTAAACCTGACTTTTTAAATTGTATTTTTAGTTAAAAAAACTGAAGAACAAAAAGAGCTATCTTTGACTCTTGACTTTTAAAAATGACGTAGTGCAAAACATTCCTAATTGTGTCAAGTTGAATAAAATAAAATACAAAACAATGCAAAACAAAATTCAACAATTTCAACAAAGGATTTTTCCCAACAGTCTCACACTCAAAGACAGGTGTGTGTGAAACAGCTGATATAACAGATCCTGGGTCAGTCAGGGGCAGGAAAAAAATCACAGCTTTAGCGATCACATGATCACTGTTTGAAATTGTGATTTCGATCAGAAAACAGTAAATGTTCAGCCCTAAAGTCCACGATATTTCTTCAGTCAGTCCACCGACTGCGAGCATCCCTGCCAAGGACGGACGGACAGTATAAAGAGGCGTATTAGAGAGAAAAGCGTGAAAAGACCACTGTAAACCGAGAGCGAGACCCAAGACTACAGTCTCTACGACTTCTGTTTTGTACTTCACTCTGTACTTTCCTTTCGTAGCGAAGTATTATTTCAGTTCAGTAGCATAGATTGTCCTAAACTGAGGTGCCCCCAGCCTCATGTTTGTGTTCTTCCACCAGAGAGTATCATGTATCCCACAAAGATACACACACACACACACACACACACACACACACACACACACACACACACATAATGCAGGTAAACAAAACCATATGCCAATAGGTCTCCTGTTCATCCAGGTTTATCTGAACTACAAAGGATGAGATACAGCACAGTCATCCATCATGCAGCTCTCTGTGAAACTATAAATACATGTTCTGTATTTTTAAACGGATTAAACCAACAATAAGAGTTTTATATTAGTGAGGGGGGGGTCTCTAAGTCCTGTCCATAAACTTGTATTTCTCATGCTTTAAACAAGATCCAGTCCAGTCATTTTTACATGATAACTGATAACTATAGCTCTTTACAATACACATGGAAAACATTAACTGTGCCCCAATTTACTCTGTAAACTTTTGATGGGGGGTCATTTTTGAAGTTTCTGTTGTCATTATGATTTAGAAACAGGAAACACAGCTGTTTGTTCATAAATGTCTTCACCCAACCACTAACCATGAGTGACAGAAAGGCTTTTGTGTAATCAATCATATTCTCTGAGAAAAGGCCAAGAAATCATGAATTCTGCCAGGGTAGGTACACTTTTGAGCACAACTGTAGCTTTATCATAGATAATAATCTTAGTTTTGAACATTTAATGTGTTATTTTAAACCCCTTTTCTATGAATACTTTCTGTAAATATTAAAAACCCTCACAGACACCTCCTGTTTTAATCTATGGAGCCTAATGAGGAGCGCAGCAGCAGCGAGGGAATATTAAGATGTTCCCTCCTTGGAATAAAAACATTACAACAGCTGAATTTGCTTTGATCATATCGCTGTGTTCCATGAAATATTCATCGGGGGAACTCAACACCCTGGTGCTGCTGCACGCGGAGGAAAACGAAGGAGCTGCTTCCTGACATCAACTCTTCCCTGGATCCAGTGAGATCACTTTAATTTTTGATTTTTGGGCCTGGTATAGCAGAGATTTGTTGTTGATCAATCATTCTTCTTTGAACTGGTTTTCCTTTTTGGTTCCCTGTGGATTAATGGACTGATTGGTGCTTAAAGACTCTCGTGGCAGACAGATCGCTCCTGCGCCGACCAACTTTGATTTAATTTAAAAGACTCTTTAAAGCCAACTATCTTTTCTGTTAACTTCTTTTTGGTTTAAAAAGGACTTTTAACTTCTTTAGGAATCATGAAGGAGCATTTTAGGGCTGTATTTTGTCTAGTAAGTCAGACCAAGACACGGCAGTCCAAATTTACAGTAATTTTTGGGCAGCGACTGAATAAGGAAACGGAGAACATTCACTAAACAAGTCTCAGTCTTCGACGTCTCTGCTGTAACTCTGACCAATGAGTGACCGGCAGTCCGTCCACGTCACCTTTTAGTATCAGCTTTACTCGCTTGGAACCAGAGTAGAGTAGGGACTAAAAACTGGCGTCTGCTGCGTAGTACCGCGCTAATGGAAACACAACACAAACCGGGTAGAGGCGAGTAGAGTAGGGACAAGGCGAGTCAGTGGAAAAGGGCCATAAGTTTATGTATTTGTGAGTGCTTGAATGAGAAAGAAAAAAATCCTCTTGAGTGATTGCCAATCCAACAGGAACTTGATTTTATTCCATTCTTGTTCCCTTTTGGTGGTTATAAAGTCACCTCGAACAAACATATTGAATTTTATCACTGTGATAATATTACTCTTTCTTGGAACAAATAGTGTAACTAATTACTCTTGAAATCCAGTAATAATATTACAGTTACTTTCCCAAAAATTAACTTGTCATGTCTAACTTTTTCCCTTTAACACACCAATAAAGTACAGGCGATTGTCAGGGATGCATTTCTGATCATACATCCGGGAGGAAAAACTGTAAATGTAACTCCACAGAAATACTCTGAAAAACTGAGTATGGGTTTGTTTACTTTGGGAAAAAGATAAAATATGAAAACAGTGGAATCCAAGCAGGGTGTTACATAAGAAAAAAAGATGTAGGCTTGGACAGAGAAATCAAAATAGGACTGCACTGCAAAAACTGAAATCTAAGCAAGTCATTATGTCTTATTTGTAGTAAAATTTGTCTTACTATTATTGATTTGAGCCACATTTACTAAACAAGGTCATAAAAATGTCTCATTTCAAGTTTTTTAAAGACAAAAGTGAGGTGTAAATTGCTTGTAACAAGTAAAAAAAAATCTGCCACTGGGATAAGATAAAAGATTCTTGTTTTAAGACATCTTTCTAATTTCAAAAAAAAAAAAAAAAGACATTTTTATGACCTGGTCTGGTGAATGTGGCTCAAATTAAGAACAATAAGACAATTTTTACTTCAAATAAGACAGAATGACTTGCTTAGATTTCCGTTTTTGCAGCGTGGCTAAGTGTAAAAAAGAAACTTATCATCCACAGGCTGATGGTGACGAGGCAGAAAACTTCACTCCAGTGGATTAAAGGTGAGGGGCTTCAGTTTTTGACAACATGAACTTTGTGCATTTGAGTAGAGGAACAAAAAGATGCAGCAGCAGCAGAAAAACAGCCATGAAACTTGATTGAAAAAAAGGTTAATGCTATAAACAGAGAGTG
Source organism: Thalassoma bifasciatum (assembly GCA_008086565.1). Lineage (NCBI taxonomy): Eukaryota > Metazoa > Chordata > Actinopteri > Labriformes > Labridae > Thalassoma > Thalassoma bifasciatum. The sequence continues at coordinate 71,110 of RPOG01002635.1, read as the reverse complement.
AAAAAATGGTAAGAAGTTCAGCCAGCCTTTCTTCTCTTTCCATTGCTCCTTCTGTAACCCACCACTATGAGAATCTCACGTTCCTCCTCTTCATAAAACATCAATAATAATCTCCTCTGAAGGAGGGATGAAGTGGATGGTGTTTACATAAGACGTTTCCAGTGTGGGCAGAGCGACAGGCCTGAGCTCAGCTCTCAGTCTGACTCTCTGCCCACACTGGTTTAAACAGACATCCAGTCCTGACAGATCGCTCAGAACGAGGAGGAAGTTCTGCTCAAACACTGAAATGTATATGAGGCTAAATGGAAAAAAAGGGGGTTAGGGAGATGACCGAGAGTAGGGAACAGAGAAAGACCATAAAAGTGATGGGAAACAAAGGAGATGAGGGATTAAATGAAAGAGAGGAGTGGAAAGACAAGGTGCAGTTCAACTAGTTTTTTGCATTCTTACATAATGTTTTTTTGAAACTATCATCAATGTTTCTGTGAACAACAAAACTTAAAACCTTATAAACTAGAAAAATATGTGTAATAATGACACAGAAATAAACATAGAGTTAAAATACAGCAATCAACAGATGTACAATAATAAAATAATGACAATAAAATCACAGTCAGTGCAGTTGAATACACATAAAAATAGGGCTGAGAGATTTATCGTTTTCTGATCGAAATTGCGATTTCAGTCAACACGATCATGTTTTCGCCAAAGCTGCATTTTTTTTGCTCCTGACTGACCCAGGATCTTTAGTGTCAGCTGTTTCACACACACACGTGTTAAAGCATAAAACTGTTGGGAAAGATCCTTTTTTTTCCTTGGGATTGTTGAATCTCGTTTTTCTTATTATCGCTTATTCAATTTTGTTTTTTTTTAATTGTTTCGTATTTTACTTATCTTTTTTTAACATAAAACAGTTATTTTGCACTCAATTGTTTTTAAAAGTTAAGAGTCAAAGATGGCTCTTCAGTTGTTAAAACTAAAAATGTGATTGAAAAGTCCAGTTTAAAAATAACAAGAGTCGTATTTAAAGTTCAGACTCAGTGGAGGTGTTTGACTAAGGGTTTTAAGAAAAGTCAAAATTTGGTTATTTATCTCAAAATCTTCCCTTTTTGTTCTCAAAATTTTGCCTTTTATCTATTAATGTCGTCTTAATTTCATATGGTTTCGACGTAAATCTTAGAATTTTGACTTTTTATATCAAAATTTCCGCTTTTTATCTCAAATGTTGCCTTTATCTCAAAATTTTGATGTTTAATCTCAAAAATTTGACTTCTAATCTTCGACATTTGACTAAATCTTAAAATTTTGACCCTTAATGTGAAAGTTTAGACTTTTTTCACATAATGTTGGATTGATAACATAAAATTTGGATTTTTTTTTAATCTCAAAATTTTGACTTTTTGTCTCAGAATTTTGTCTTCATTTTTCAAAATTTCCACTTTTCAACTTAAATATTGACCTTTATATCTAAAAGTTAAAAATAATTCCTACCTTCATTTTTATCCTTGCATTATAGTAAAAACTTTTGATGTTTTGATGTAATTCTCTGCGGGACATTGGGAAAACTTCACTAAAGCTTGATTTAAATAAAATTGTAAATTGAATTGAGATCCCAATATCTGCCAGAAAAATCACAATTAGATCTTTTTCTAAAATCGTTCAGCCCTAAGGGGAAGGCTTGTTTAAAAAGTCTTCAGTTTATTTTTAAAAACAGTCAGGTTTGGGTCTGCCAATTAAACTGTAATGCAAATATTCAGCATATGGTGAGAAAATTTAAAGAATAAACTCTTTAACTTTCTGCTAAGTTTGACAACAGCACCTACAGGTACAGATCCTCCTGAACAACAACTTGCTAATGAGGGTGTCACTGTGAATACAAGATGAAACCACTTCTTCAGACATACCACTCTGTCTGATGCAAACAATTCAGTCGCTGTGTGTACACACTGTGTGAATGACACACACACACACACACACACACACACTCTCAATCTTTATTAGAGAGTAAGAACTTTATGGAGTGACAGTGTCATGCCGACTCTTTCGGCCGATAAGGGAAAAGAAGGGACATTAGGGAGAGAAAGAAGGGGATGAAAAGTGTGGTCTGAAACAGTGCCACACACACACACACACACACGCACACACACACACACACATCAGTGCCAACAGCCCCTTATCCTTGTGCAACCCTCTTAAATCCCCCCCTACCCTAAAAACAGTCCCATATCAGCATGCAGACTAGAGCAAGAGAATCAGGCAAGCATCCAACAGGGCACGGGGTTACCCACTTCAGGGTGCAGGGGCTCGCCTGTGTTTCCCTGGATTCAGAAAGTATGTGTGTGCATACGTGTGTGTGTATTTGAGTGTTTGCCAGCAAGAGCAGGGTTAAACTGCTAAAACTTTGCCCTTAACATCTATACATTTTTATGATCTTGGACATTTTCATTCATGTAGATTTTACTGCTTAGTTTACTTGAAATAATTTTAAGTAAAAACAAAGCTTTGACTTTAACGTTAAAAAAACAGTTGTTGTTTTTTTTGCCTCATTTTGTGAAAACCACCAATTTCTAATGCGTATACACATTTTATCAGAAAAAATATCTAATTTCCAAATTTGTTGTGTGCTTTGTTGTTTTTGTGCAGCACAAAAGCTGTTGGGTTATTTCCTTTTCCTTTACACCATGTGAAAAAGAAAAAAAAAGTAGGGATGGTTGATACCGGCTTTATTTCAATTGATCAAGTACTTGTGAAGGCTGCTGAAACTCATGGCAAAATAAATCTTACAATTAGTTAGTTAAGTAGCTCAAGGGTAAAAGCTTTGTTTGAATTTTGAGCTTCAATTTTACACCTTCCAACAGTTTAAATGTTTTATTTTACACNGTGTGTGTGTGTGTGTGTGTGTGTGTGAGAGTTAGAAATAATCTCTCATTCTTGAAATACCTCACTGTCACAGTACGGCTGAGAAAGCCGGCTATTCCCTTTTCTTCCCTGTAATCCCTCTCTTTCTTCCCCTACTTTTCACACCAGACTTTGTCACGGTGTGTGTGTGTGTGTGTGTGCGTGTGTGTGTGTGTGTGTACAGTGCCAACAGCCCCTTATCCTTGTGCAACCCTCTTAAATCCCCCCCTACCCTAAAAACAGTCCCATATCAGCATGCAGACTAGAGCAAGAGAATCAGGCAAGCATCCAACAGGGCACGGGGTTACCCACTTCAGGGTGCAGGGGCTCGCCTGTGTTTCCCTGGATTCAGAAAGTATGTGTGTGCATACGTGTGTGTGTATTTGAGTGTTTGCCAGCAAGAGCAGGGTTAAACTGCTAAAACTTTGCCCTTAACATCTATACATTTTTATGATCTTGGACATTTTCATTCATGTAGATTTTACTGCTTAGTTTACTTGAAATAATTTTAAGTAAAAACAAAGCTTTGACTTTAACGTTAAAAAAACAGTTGTTGTTTTTTTTGCCTCATTTTGTGAAAACCACCAATTTCTAATGCGTATACACATTTTATCAGAAAAAATATCTAATTTCCAAATTTGTTGTGTGCTTTGTTGTTTTTGTGCAGCACAAAAGCTGTTGGGTTATTTCCTTTTCCTTTACACCATGTGAAAAAGAAAAAAAAAGTAGGGATGGTTGATACCGGCTTTATTTCAATTGATCAAGTACTTGTGAAGGCTGCTGAAACTCATGGCAAAATAAATCTTACAATTAGTTAGTTAAGTAGCTCAAGGGTAAAAGCTTTGTTTGAATTTTGAGCTTCAATTTTACACCTTCCAACAGTTTAAATGTTTTATTTTACACAAAAAAACTAAAACCCTGAGAGCTGCTAGTTTTATTTTGAACTTTGGTCAATTTATCACAAATAAGTTGTAAAATCAGAGAGTTGTTTGAGCTTTATTTTGGAGTAAAAGAAAGAGTGACTGTGCTGCCCTTTTCATATATGAGTCAATGAGGTGACGTCCCCTTTTTTTGTGTCCGAGTGCAATATTTCCTTCCATCATGAATTGAGTATTTCATCACATGTATTTCTTTATTCTATGAAACCTGTGTTATTTGAACACATCTTTAAACTATTAAAATATAACATGTTTTTTGTGTTTTGGTTCCTCAAACCCCCAAAATGTCAGGTGGTGCAACCGTCCTGACAAGTATCCACAGTAATTAAACTCTAAAAATTGAATGTCAGTTATTGTAAATGGAAATTAAAAATACAGTGGCATTATTTTATGCTTGAACNTATTTTAAAGTGAAGAGAATAAAACAGGAAACAGGAAACTGCATCAGCCAGAGGAGCCCAAATGACATTTGTGACCAAGTGGAAAAGTTTGTAGATTTCTCTGAAATACTGATAAAAAAGGTTTTTTCACTTCATTGGTGACTGGAACAATTTCCATGTCAGGTGGTACAACCAATGTAATAATGTGAAATGTTATTTTAACATCAAATTATTTATCTTATTCACAAATAAAACTAATGAAACACACAAAATGAAAATGTATGAGTCACTACAGACACTTGAGAGATACTTGCTAATAATTCCACACAGAAAAAATAACAGGAACATATAAATATATTTTCATATATTTGGTTGCACTACCTGACATTTTTGGGTGCTCAGATTAAAAATACTAAAAAATAATGAACCTAAAAACTTTGAAATGTTGGTCATCTACTGAAATCTGTTAGAAAACATAATTCTTCTCTCAGAAATATGTTTTTTTTAATCCATTTTCAAAGAACTTTTTAAAAATAAGTTTTTAGACCCTCTTTTTGTCATTGACCCATAAATAAAAGTCTTTGTTCAGAATGATCCGTCATTGTATTAAGTGACATTTTATGTATCAGTACCTGGTATTGGTGAATACTAATACTGGTATCAGTCTGAAAAATAGTATTCTTAAATATAAGGAAAGAAAAAACAGAACCAAAAGTGACATCCCGAGAGAGGGGAGAGGGTTAAGAAGGAAGGCTGGTTCCTAACACTAAAAGCTAAAAAAAGATAGAACAACACAAATGTCTCATTATTGTTACAAGTCAGCCTTTCATACACTGGCTACTTGGATACTGTTTCTGTAAGGCTGAAATACAGACTCAGATCAGCCAAAGGCAGGTGTTAGACCGACCAATCATCTGTATTATTAACAGATTAAATGTAATATTTTGTGCAAGATATGAAAGAGAAAATATGCAACTGTAAAAACAGTCTGGGATCATCTGAGCAGAGCAAGATTTGGTTTGACCAAACCAGACAGATGCTGATAAATTGTTTATGTGCATGCACACAAACGCACAGAGAAACACACTCTGGGTTTTTGCAACTCAAGTGAGTCATCTTCATGTCATATTTATAAGGAAAATACACACACACACACACACACACACACACAAACAAACACATACACACATCGAACCCACAGTGCAGGGATTCATCTGTTAAATTTATGTGAAATAAATGATGTAACTCTATCTCCAATGCACACCACAAAAACACTGGATGGCAAAACACACACACACACACACACACACACACACACACACACACACACACACACACACACACACACACACACACACACACACACACACACACACACACACACACACACACACACACACACACACACACACACACACACACACACACATACCCAGATTAGTAGCTGTATATCACTGTGATCTTTGGAAACAATGAGTCATCTTCATGTCATATTCATGTCATTGAAATCAATCATCGCCTGAAACACAAACATCATTTGCACAGTGACCTTTCCGAGATGACTCACCGCCAGTGATGTGCGTTGGGGGGGGGGGGGGCTCATGGCCTAATTGTTAGAAACGCATGCTTAAGTGCCGTCTTTGGAGAAAAAAATGTACCTTAAAGTGTCCTCATTGGAGCCATAATTGATCTAAAGTGCATTCTTGGGAGCCAAAACATATGGTGAAGTACCCTCCTGAACAGTGAACCACCACTGTCCCTTTGGCTGGTTAAAACACAATATACTTCCCTCCTGTGAACCAAAACACATGTCTAAATGCCCTCTTAAAAAGGTGTTAGTGCCCTCTCAAGTACAAAAACATCTACAGCCTCTTGACGGCCCAGAAACACTTCTAGTGCCCTTTTCAGAACCAAAATGAGCACTTAAGTATCTCCTTAGGAGCCAAAACACATGCTGAAGTGACCTACTGGTTGGCAAACCAAGCTAATCTGTCCCTTAGTCTGGATACAACATGATTAACTGCAATCTTGGGACCCAAGAAAAATGCTTACTTGCCCTCTTTGGAGTCAAAACTGGCCCTTTGGCTGGTTAAACCATAATATACTGTCCTCCTGGAACCCAAAACACATGCTTAAGTGCCCTCTTAGGTGCCACAGATGGACATGTGGGTACCAAAGTGCCCTCATGGGAGCCAAAATGGGGCTTTATTTATTTGTTTCTTTAAATTTCACCCCTGCCCTTTGAAAGGTGAAGTTCACATCACCCCTCCGTGGATTTCTCCATGTGAACTCTTCACTGAGCTGTGCTTCTCATTTCTTACATTTATTTAAATCTTTTTCCCTCTCAACAGATTGACAAGTCTGATAGTTTGGCTCCTGAAATGACCTCCAGAAATACTGATACAGATCAAGTGCAATGTAACAAAGTTTTCCTACAGCAGAGTGAAGTGTTTCGTCAATTGAAGACAGAACATTCAGTATTAAGAAGTACTCGAACTTTTTCCTGCACACACGGAGGAGAAGGTGTTGTGACTGTGAGCTGCCCACACACTTTGACTGGCAGCTGATCTCTGCGAGGTGCGGTGAAGTAATGAGTGCTGAGCACCAAAGATGGAGATAACATTTTTAAAAATGAGAATCCGGAGAATTTCCATTTTGAGTAGGAGCTCATGAATGAAAAATGTGGCTTCATTAGAGTCTCTCTCCTCTCCGTCCACCTTATTTATCGCTCCATGTCAGTGTCACTCACTCTCATGTTCTCTCTCTCTCTCCAGCTCCTGCTCATGTTTCTGCTTTAAAGTATTTGTCCATCCCAATCTGGACTGTCACACCCGCCATCGCTGTCAAGGTAATGTCTGTGTTAGGATTGCTCAAGTGGTTTAAGCTATTTTTAAATCCATCAGATTTAGTGCATAAATTGCCAAGAGTGTGGCCTGTAGGGTGGTACAGAAATCTGTGTAGAGGTAATCTAAAGCACAGAAACCTTTAAAGTTCATGATACTCTACAGCACTGATTCCCAACCTGTGGTCCGCGGCCCCTTGGTGGGCCGCAAAGTTCTTACAAGTGGGCCGCCAGATCATTTCCAAAATAGCATGATATTAGAGGAGGGTAATAAAATAAAGATACAAATATACAGAATAATGAATTATGCTAAAACTCAAATAAGTTTTGAAACAAATTAAAACTGTTAAAAAACCTTTAAGAAATCATGTTAGAGCCCAGTATATAACATGGCCCACAATGCAAAAAGAGCCTGAAATGTACTAAAAAGATTAAATAAAGCTGAAAACACAATGATTGGTCAATAATGTAATAAAGTTGCTGGGCCGGAAAGTAACAAAAATAATGCAATAAAACCCCAAATATAATAACTGACCCACAATGTAACAACGTGTTACACTTGGTACTTATTGGGTCAGAAGTCAAAAGTGGGCCGCAAACATTTTTGAAACTTATAAGTGGGCCCTGAGTTGGAAAAGGTTGGGGACCACTGCTCTACAGTACATTTTCTTCTCTTTAAGCAAGCGAGACGTGTTTGCATCAATGTTATCACTAAAACGCCTGAAACGTTAATGCTTTGCATGGCGTCGCTTGTAATACAGAATTGGCGTAATACAGAATTGTTTAATGAAACTGCAGTTTTCCAAAATCTTCATACATGTCAAGAGGAACCAGATGAGGTGGTTTGGGCATGTCCATCTTGGAGGTAGACACAAAACAGGCTGGAGTAGGGCTGAACGATTTTAGAAAAAGATCTAATTGCGATTTTTCTGGCAGATACAGCGATTTCAATTGGATTCACGATTTTCTTTAAATCAAGCTTCAGTGAAGTTTTCACAATGTACAGTCACATTTACAAACTTGATAGAAAATTACATCACAACCATTGAAACATCTAAAGCTACTATTCTGACGCAAGGATGAAAATGAAAACTGAAGGTAAGAAACTTTTAAACTTTTACATAAAAGGTCAATGTTTTAATATAAAAGGTGAAAATTTTGAGAAATAAAGACAAAATTTTGAGACAAAAAGTCAAGATTTTGAGATGAAACTTCTTAGTGAAAAAAGTCCGAACTTTCTCATTTAAAGTCAAAATTTTAAGATGAAAAGTCTACATTTTGAAATAAAGGCAGTTTTTGAAATAAAAAGTTGATATTTTGAAGCAGAAAGTAATAACTCTAGGAAGCAAAAAAATAAAAAGAGGACTTTCCGATAAGTTGTCAAATTTGGACTCTCCTCAAAACCTAACAACTATTCCTGCTTTTTCTAAACCGGACTTTTTAAATTGTACTTTTAGTTATAAAAACTGAAGAACAAAAAAAGCTATCTTTGACTCTTAACTTTTAAAAATGATGTAGCGCAAACTATCCTTAATTGTGTCTAAATAGATAAAATAAAATCAACAACAATCCAGAGGAAAAAAGGATTTTTCCTTTAGTCTTACACTCAAAACAGATCCTGGATCAGTCAGGAGCAGGAAAAAAATCGCAGCTTTGGCGATCACATGATCACAATGTCTGAAATTGCGATTTTCGATCCAAACACGATAAATCGTTCAGCCCTAGACTGGAGAGATTATATTTCTTGGTTGGCCTGGTAACAACTCAGTATCCCCCTGGAGGAGCTAGTGGACATGGCTGAAGACAGAGGTCATTCGTCTTTGCTGATGGCGTTGCTGTCTGGAAAATTGATGGAGGGCATCAACCATTTGAGACACTTGCCACCGTTCAGTGTTTATTTATTTTTGACACTACAACAACACTCAGCTGGACTCTTCATCTTTTGGCATGGAAAGCAGTAGCAAGCCACATTTGTAAATAAGTGCAAAAGAAATGAATCGGTGTGAGTATAATTCAAAGAGAGAGCTCTTAGAGATCAAGTTTTTCCTAAAGTTTGAAGTTTAATTACAGTCTCGTAAACTGGACTCATAAGGTTAAGAGGATTGTTTTTCGGGAATCCTTTGTAAACAGGACGCCAGCATCAGATTTGTGTGTAAATGTGTGTGTGTGTGTGTGTGTGTGTGTGCGCGCGCAAGAGTGTGTGCTACACTTATCGCCATTTTGTTCTTGGGTTCAGATGCTGGTACAGTCTGCCTGTTGTCATGGATATGAGTCAGACTTATTAACACTACTTCTCAACAGCACTGCAGGCTACTGCAAATACACACACACACACACACACACACACACACATATTCACTACAAATTCATGACATTTATACTGATACTGCAGGAGGCACAGATACTCAAAGACACCTACACCAACAAAACTGCAGTACCAAGGGTCCAATAAACACAGGAATCAAACATTACCACATAAAAATCCAATCTACACACAGACACAGACACACACACAGACACACACACACACACACACACACACACACACATCTTTTGGTGTTTCACCCTGTTTGCCTTTCCTCTCCCCTCTCTAAACTCCCACAGTTCCTGAACAAACAGTGAAAAAAAATTAAAGAAACACCGAAACTAACTCCCCCAAGCTCCAGTCCTGCCCTCAAAAATGTGTAAACATTGTTATACAAAAGCGACAAGGGTTGTAATAATGAGAGGAAAAGAAATGTAGGGGGCAGAGAGAGAAAGAGAAAGAGAGAGAGAGAGGGAGAGAGAGAGGTATGGGGTGGTGTGTTTGTGCCTAGAGCAGAGTTTGGGCAAATCAGGCGGGAGAATGTTTTCATTCATATTTTCCAGCCTGTTAGTTTGGAGCCAGAGAGGCAGAGACACAGAGAGGGGTTAGAGGATGAAATGTGGAAGAGAGAGCAGACGGGAGACCAAAATGTTTGTGGCAGACTTCCACTTCAGCTCTCTTTCTGTGTTTCTCTCCACTCCTTCTATACACCCCTCCCTTTATATCCACCAGGACCTGTAGCATGAAATTTGTATGTGTCAGTCAGTGNTTTTCACTTCATTGGTGACTGGAACAATTTCCATGTCAGGTGGTACAACCAATGTAATAATGTGAAATGTTATTTTAACATCAAATTATTTATCTTATTCACAAATAAAAGAAATGAAACACACAAAATGAAAATGTATGAGTCACTACAGACACTTGAGAGATACTTGCCAATAATTTCACACAGAAAAAATAACAGGAACATATAAATATATTTTCATATATTTGGTTGCGCCACCTGACATTTTTGGGTGCTCAAATTAAAAATACTAAAAAATAATGAACCTAAAAACTTTGAAATGTTGGTCAACTACTGAAATCTGTTAGAAAACATAATTCTTTTCTCAGAAATATGTTTTTATCCATTTTCAAAGAACTTTTTAAAAACACGTTTTTAGACCCTCTTTTTGTCATTGACCCGTATATAAAACATAGATCAGCAAGATATAAAAATAAAACAAATAAGAAATGGTGAAAAAAGTGACAAAAAAAACAGTCAGAAAGAAGCAAAAGATGGTCCAAAAGTGGCATAAAGAGTAAAAAGTGAAAAGCTGTCACTCGTAACAAAAATAAATGTCATGAGTTGCTGTGCCACAACCAAGCTTTCCAATTGCCTTTTTTCTGACATATGTGACTTCATTCGAGAGGGAAATAAAAATGCTTTCCAATGTTACCAGATTCATTGCCAAGAAGCAAAACAATAATCCTCAAAAAACACATTTTTCTTACATTTGTGCTGAGTGTATTTGATCAGATTTGGAAACAGCAAGGTTCCTGTTTGACTAATTCACTCTTTTATTCCCCCTTAAGTGATTGACAGTTGCACAGTTGCCGTTGCGACCAACGACACTCAAAAGCGGGTGTGGCACATCTCCTCCAACGTCTGCGGCCCCCACGGTCGTTGCATCAGCCTCCCTGCCGGGAACTTCAGCTGCTCCTGCGAGCCGGGATTCACTGGCACCTACTGCCACGAGAGTGAGTGGTTATTAGCTTCGCAAACAACACACGGACTATATTTATCAGCAGTTACCCTCAGTGAGAAGCACATGATTCTTACTGTAATGCAGACTCCAGTTTCACCAATCATCACTCTCTTAGTTTAGTCTGAGCTGAAACTCAAAAAGGAAATCCTGAGGAAGGGACGAAGCCGGAGGAATCAAACAGAGAGCTTTTTGTCTGCGGCTGAACCCTTTCATGTCTAATTGGACTTTACTTCCTCACTTAAAGTTCAACTTGTATCAAGATAATCCAACAAATCCATTACTTTCTGTGATTCTAAGCAGCAGAAGCATCTTGAAAGTTGAAGGATTGACTTCAGAGTGAAGAAGTAATTGGTTTATCGTTTCAGATATAAACGACTGTGCGTCATCGCCCTGTAAGAACGGAGGCACATGCATCGACGGCATCAACTCCTTCCAGTGTTTCTGTCCGGGCGGTTGGGAGGGAAGTCTGTGTGATGCCGGTGAGTGTGTGCAACCCCGGCAAAGTGGTACAAAGGGGGGAAAGTGTGAGTAACAGAGAAGGTGAATAAGTTTTAGGTAAGAGCGGCGTCATGCAGGCTGTTAGTCACGCTCAGTTTTTAGGAGACTTCGTGAGAGGAAGAGGATGATCATCAGTCTGAGAATCTGAGAGAGGACAAAACAAAGATGGGTTTGTGTTGGAGAAACAGAAGAATGCGGTAAATGAAACAGCTGACTGATCTGAGAGCCGTTTTGTAACCATGACTCCGGTGAATGCATTTGCATATGACACTTTTACTTACAACACAATGAAGAGGAAGGACTGCGTTATCTGTTTTATTTTCTGGAAACATTTATTTCCTCATTACATTTTAATAAACAAGTGTAAAGGTAGAGGCAGCAGCAGCAGCCTCCAGGTGGTTACACAATGGAACATTTTAGTCGCTGTTAGTGAAGAGTCATGCTGAAAAGATGCTAATGCTTATGGCGAGTAAAGCAGATACTTAAAGGTGATGTCGACGGACTGCCGGTCACTCATTGGTCAGAGAATGTCGTCTCTGCAGCTTCTGACTCTGAACAAATCACTTACAAGAGGCAAAGGAATAAGTCAGCGACAGGTTTTTAATGACATTTAAACCTGACGGCACAGAACCAGACTGAATGAAGACAAAATACAGCCCTAAAATGCTCCTTCATGATTCCTAAATAAGTTAAAAGTCCTTTTTAAAGCAAAAAGAAGTTAACAGCAAAGATAGTTGGCTTTAAAGAGTCTTTTAAATTAAATCAAAGTTGGTCGGTGCAGGAGCGATCTGTCTGCCACGAGAGTCTTTAAGCACCAATCAGTCCATTAATCCACAGGGAACCAAAAAGGAAAACCAGTTCAAAGAAGAATGATTGATCAACAAAAAATCTCTGCTATACCAGGCCCAAAAATCAAAAATTAAAGTGATCTCACTGGATCCAGTGAAGAGTTGATGTCAGGAAGCAGCTCCTTCGTTTTCCTCCGCGTGCAGCAGCACGAGGCTGTTGTTTACCTTAGTTGTCATGACGACCGACATTGAGCCGCTGTATTACTTTAATGAAATCTTTAGAAAGCTTTTTTTTCCTTTAAAGACCACGGTGGCACATATGTTAGTACAAAATGATGTTTGTGTGGCGTTGTAGATGAACATGCACGCACTTCTGCGCAGCACTTTAGCGCAGCTGTGTTATAAGATCCACGCCCACCGTGAGTCTGTAGTCGGGCTAGAGGAAAAGATAAACAAACCCAGTAGAGTCGAGTAGAGTAGAGCTGGAATTGTATAGTGGAAAAGCGCCATAATACTTCATAAAACCATTGTCAGTTATCAGTTCATCACTAAATCTAAAAATGACAGTTCATATTCCACCATGCAAAGACAAAGACGGATATCAACAACACACAGAAACGCCACTGCCACCGACACCACCATCAAGTAAGACAATGAAACCAAGACACATCATGCACCTGTTACAACAGTGTGGCTTCGTACTAAAAGCAGCCCACACCTCCTCCTGTGTGCGGCACATTATGAAGTGCAAAATACAACAACGGAGACATCGGACTGTTGAACAACTAGAGTTTTCCATCAGCAAAAACGTGAAAGAATTCCAGCTCCAAAGCTTCAACAATGAGCATCCTCATCTCACAAACACTTACTGAGTTTTTTTAAAAGAAAGGTGATGTAACACAGATGGAAACATGCCTTGGAATTGGGGTTGGAGCTATCAGCCTGGCTACTTAAAAGGACAAATATAATGACTATTTTCTGAAAACTTTGTTTAATAAAGTCTAAATCCAAATCTCTCAGAATAAGAATCAGTAACTTTTTCAGTCTGCTCATTTTGTGCTAAAAGGGAAGTCATTGCCAAACGCTTGCTTGCTGCACAAGCTGTTCGAGAGAACATTCTTGGATGCCTTTCACTTTAATTGTTTAAGAGAAAACATGGAAAGACAGAAATACACTTCAGTTGCCTGTAGTTTCAGAGAAAAGGGTTAACTTGGGTTAGGGGAATTGATGATGACATTACTTCCCTTCAGTGCAATTTAGAACGAACAGAGCGTGAATATAATGCAAATTACAAAGTCCTCTGGGAAAAAAATGTTAGGAATGGGCACTTAATTGTGTAAAGAGTGTGCATTTTGAGGTTTTTTGATGTGAACCAGCAGCCAAACAGGCTCTCCACAGTCATCATGTCCTCGAGGAAGGAAAGGAATGTCACCCAACTGAGCCGCAATGTTCACTATGTTCCCTTCAGGAGGAAACACTAATACCTCTTTATATAAATGATTACACAACACCAGGCCAGTTCATAAGAAGGGGCACCATGTGTTTGTCTTTGTGTGTGTGTGTGTGTGTGCTGGTGAGAGGAAAAGACAGGCTGACGCACACACAGACACATTTACTTCAACAGGAAAACACATGAAAAGGCAGAGAAGAGACTCAGACAGATGTAGGAACACACAACTTACAGAGACGAGTGAGCACAAACAGTAACACCATGGACACACACACACACACACACACACAGATGGGAGATGCTTTAATTGTGCAGCTCTCTAAACAAGAACTCCTCCCTTGTTCAGGTTCTTTCTCTGCACACATCAGCTCCTTTCAACCTCTCACAAGTAAATATATTTGATCCACATTTCATCATTTTTATGATAATGTCTTTTTTTTTCATTTGTTTTCTCTTCTATTAACTGCTGCACAGCTGCTCTGACACTATGTGCTGTATGTGTAAGTGTGCAGAAACATTGCACAGAGTTAGACAAAAAGGAGAGAAAGGGTTTTCTGATGTAACGGTGAAGCAGTGATGCTCTGCCTTCCATCGCAACCTTTAAAGCACTTGGAAACACTGACATTCTGCCAAGTCTTCTTGATGTTTACATATCTGTCAAACAGGGAGAAGAGGCAAGAGACAGCAATATCACAAGGCTGCTTGACTTTTGACTTGAGTTTTGACACAAAGCAGACTTTCATGAAATCGCAGAAATAAGACATTTAGAAAACGGATATTAAAATGCTTTTTGTGGGTATTCACATTGCTTTTTGGGTAAAATTGTAATTTTTTTTAAACCTTTTATAACTACCAACAGCATGTTGTCAGTAACAATGGCTAATTCAAAATGTGCAGGGTGAAAATGAAAGTATAAAAATCTTTTTATCTTAGACTTTTGTCATCTAAAAACTTTTGCCCTTACATGAGAAAGTTTGGAATTTTTTCACATAATGTTAAATTGATTTCTTAAACTCTGGAAGTTATTGAATTTTTGTCTTAGAATTTTATTTTTGTCCCTCAAAATTTCCACTTTTCATATTAAAATATTGACCTTTTGTCTCAAAGTTGGAAACAATTCTTACCTTCAGTTTTTATTTTCATCCTCACATTAGAGTTAAAGCTTTTGATGTTTCAATGGTTTGATGTAATTTTCGGCCAAGTTTCTGAATGTTACTGTACATTGGGAAAATTTCACTAAAGTTTGATTTAAAGAAAATCGTGAATCAAATTGAAATCGCTGTATCTGCCAGAAAAATCACAATTAGATCTTTTTCTAAAATCATTCAGCCCTTGTACAAACCTGAGAGTTTATCATTAAAATGAAGAGCTATGTTATGTTTGCTCTGCTTGGTGAGGTTGGAGTTGGTAGATGAGCACTGGTAGGACATAACTAGGATTCACTATCTTACAAAATTTACTTGTTGTCACGTTTCAAACAACAGCGCTCGGTATCTGTTGATAAATACATTACCATCATCAGAGAGTCAGGCTCCACCTTGATAACGTCACTCACCTTGCAGATGGGTTTGTTTAGTCTGTTCATAAAATGCCACAGATCTACATTACTGTCTCTCTGAGAGGGTCACAGGTCTGCAGGTGTGTATTCTGAGGTAAAATGATGATGAAAGTGTGTGTGTTTGTCTTCTTGATGTATGTGGGTCTGAATTACAGAGGCCTTGAATTGAAATATAATCCTTATCCAGTCGGGCTCAGATGGGCTTTGTGCTGTGTGTTTGGACTCACAGGCACACATCATGCAGACACACACTGAAGTAGATTGTATTTCTTCCTGGAGAAAAGTGACTCATCCTTATCCCACAGCAGGTGAAAAGCAATTTATACACACACACACACGCACGCCGGCGCATGCACAGACTGAGCGTGTAATAACTGTAACTTTGATTACATCACCTGAAACAGGACAACATGTACAGCTCGAATTCTTTTGATCCCTCTGTGTAACCTCTCTTTTTCCATCCTTTCATTGTCTCATCTCTTTCTTTTTTTATCATCTTTACCTCATCTCTGGCTTTTACATTGCTTCTCTTTTTCTCTCTCTGTGTTTCCATATCTCGTCTCTCTTTCCCTCTGGTCTCTTATCTTTCATGGGAGCTTTTTAAAACAACTCCCACACTCTCGCTCTGATCTGTCTTCCAAAAGCACAGAAGCAAAACACATGCAAACACACACAAAGAGTCACACTATCTGCAATTTGCCTCATGCATGTAATGAGGTCCAAAGCCCTTAGAAACCAAATAGAGCTTACTTACACACACACACACCACACACACACACTGATACACACAATAAAAATTCATAATGCAAATACTGACACCACCTCTTATTTCTCAGAAATTAGAGATAATAAACAGAAAGAAGCTGAGCTGCTATCAGACTGAAAGCCTAACATGTTTTTCCACATGTTTGCAAGGTTTCATTGGATCTGGATGAGGGGTCACATCTTAAAATCTCACCAATTGGTTGTGAGGCTGCTGATATATGGCTCAGCTCTGTCATTATTTCCACTATTTCCACTTTTCCTCAGTCAATATTAGCCAATCAGACATCACATGGCAGTGTTTTCAATACCTTTAAAATCTCCATAAAGTGACTGTGAGGATAGTCTGAATGACGTGGCTTTAGCTCATGTTTTAGCCTTCAGCTTGTGTTCAAGACTTGAACTATCATTTAAGCCGTTAGTTGTCCTGTAAGTCTCCAGCCTGTTTTAGCCTTTTGTCCCATGTTTTCGTCTTTAGTCCCGTGTTTTAGACCCACTGTCTCTGATGCTAATCCATTTTTTTCCATCATTTGTGCAAATCTTCTGCTTATGGCTGGACGTGCATACGGGCCCTGGTCAGAGTGAGCACACTAGGCTTTAGGGTGAATTCCAACTCCTGTCTTAACCCTCAATCTCAAAATGCGCACTCCTGCGAAGTGTAAGTGCTGTCCCGATTCTCAGAATGTGAAGGTTGAGGGTTAAGTTTGAGGCTGTTTCTCCCTCAATACTGAGATTTTTCGACACCACCCTTGGGACTAAGGGACATCCAGAATGCATTGCGTATTTTCAGTAAATAAACATGGCGTCCAAAGCAGCAGAGAAGGCGAGCTACAAATATATTATTTTCTTTGTTAATGGAGATATAAATATTAGGAAAACCATTGTATTATCTTAGTTTAGACCCATTTTATGGATTATTTACCTCGTTGTTGCAGAACATTTATTTTTATTTTATGATCTTTTGTCAGTAGCGTCCGGTGCCGACAAGCCATGTTGCTATGTTTAAGTTAGTTAACGTTACAAAATGGTCATTTTTCTCTGTGGTAATGTAGTTGTTTATCAAGATAACAGCCTATATAACATGCTTGTGCCGATAATGGTATAAGATGACCGGGCTAATGTCATCTCCTGTAGCCGCAGAGTTATGTAACGATAGTTAAAGCTAGTGTTTACCTTTCAATAAACTATGGTTTGCTGTGACAGCTGAATATGTCCGTGGTTGTGTTATTTATACAGATATTTTTTTGATAACGCTAACCGAAGGGATAACTGACAGACAGTCCACAACAATTTCATTTGCATTTAAGGGGTGTCCCATTTCTAAGTCACAAGATAGACCTTAACACTTGGTTTTGAGGGCGACTAAGATTGAGGGTTAAGAAAGGAATTGGAATTGGGCTTTAGTCTCTACTGTAGTAGCTTGATGCTGCACCAGGATGACAAAAAAGAATTCCCCTGGGGATATTGATACAGGAATATATTCTTCTTCTTCAAAAAAAGCTAAAAGTGGACCATCTTCTGCTCACAAAACATCTTGTGTAGTTTCAAATTTGCTTCAGGAAATCAAAAATGAAGGATTGATTTTATAGAGACAACTAACAACAACTTGAACTTTCTTTTTGGAGACTGAGTGAGGATATAAATATCCATTAGCCACAACTGGGACAATCTGCTGGTGGCAGTTTTCATCATCATTATTCTAGCAGCAAACATGTTGGTCAGACATGACTCAAAACCAGGAGCCTCAAGCATCCTGACGGGGGTGAAATAGAAGCCCAGTATGAAGCTACAACACCCCCTCTGTTAACTTCAGTTGCAGGTTGCTCTTTGCTTTCTCTAAATAAATCTAAAAAACACAGACGCTTGTTTCAAAGAGTGTGACGACCTTGAAGATCAATGAGTTCATTAGCCCTGAAATTTATCTTATCATGAAAAAAGAAACAGATGTCACAGTCTGGTTCTACCGCGATGGTGCAGGCTGTCGCGTGGTCACGATCTTCCATTTGTTCTCTGCACTTTTATTTTGTTTTGTATTTTCTACTGCAGGCTCCTCTCTGCTCCAGTAAATGACCCAATTTCCCCACAGAGATGATTTAATGAAACTTAATCTCATCATATCTAATCTAATCTAGTCTGGTAGTGATTTATAATACCGCTATCTATTATTTCAGAAAGAAC
Organism: Thalassoma bifasciatum; assembly: GCA_008086565.1. NCBI lineage: Eukaryota > Metazoa > Chordata > Actinopteri > Labriformes > Labridae > Thalassoma > Thalassoma bifasciatum. The sequence goes on along the minus strand of RPOG01002635.1, from coordinate 52,762 downwards.
AGCCACAAGACGCTCGTAACTCCCTCCATCGCCCTGTCAGAGCTCGCTGTGCTGCCCTGAATACAGACAGGCGGATAAGAAAAACAAACCCTGAAAAAAAGAAAGGGGTATAAATACAGAATGAAGAATTGACTCTCCCCTGGCGCCTTAAACGCTGCCACACACACACACACACACACACACACACACACAGCAGAAATGATGGGAGCAGACAGTCAAGTGTTTTCACTTCTGTGCAACATATACAGGTCATGAATATTAACACAAAGCAGTCGGAGGCTGAGGGAGAGAAGGAGAGAGAGGGAGGAATGTGGTTTTGCTGTCATGATGTCAGGCAAGAGGCGAGCATGTTGGAGAGAGAGAGAGAAGGAGAGAGAAAGAGAGAGAGAGAGAGAGAGAGAGTTTCAGAGAATACGACCAATTAGCTGCAATAAACCGTCCTGAACTGGTTCATTGTCAACACTCGGAACAAGTGGAAGAGAAAAAAAAACGAGCTGAAGAGACAGAGACGGAGAGAGAGAGAGGCATGAGCTCTGCATTTTAACACTGCTAATCAGCAGATAAATAACCTCCAGGCTTGACTTCTCTCGCTCTCTCTCTCTCTCTTTCTCTCTCTTACTCACACACACATGCTGAGATGGATACACTGATAAGAAGAACACACACACACACACACACATAAAAAGTCTATCTATTAGGGCTGAATGATTTTAGAAAAAGATCTAATTGCGATTTTTCTGACGGATACAACGATTTCAATTGGATTCACAATTTTCTTTAAATCAGACTTTAGTGAAGTTTTTACAACGTACAGTAACTGATGGAGAAATGCTGTACTGCTATGCTTAAATCTATGTTATCATTCTGGCGTCAAGGACAGACTGCTCATGCAGAAAGTAGGTATCAGCTGTTGACCAATGACTATACGATCACGCCCAGATGATGATTCACTGTGAATAAAAGAGCTGAAAAACAGGGAAGTCTTCAAAGCTGATAGGAGTCAGAGTGCTGGATGCACCTCTGACCTTTTGCAAAAAGATTAACTAAGAATCTGTGCTTTGGAGCTTCTTTCGACACCCGCAGCAGCTGATAGCCGGTTGGATGCTTAAACCCAACATTTCTTGGTGCCGTGACCCGGATCCCAACATACCCATTTCCTGACCTGAGGAGGAGACCAGCCGAAGCCTGCCGACGGCCAGCCTGCTTAGGACAGAGCTGAAGAAAAGCCCTGGGACGTGAATTCGCCACCAGGCCGGCAGATAGGAGTCGCCTCCGCTGGACAGGACTAGATTGACGAGATCCAAAGTGCTGTGGGGTCGTCCGAACCCTCCAAGGAAATTTAAGTGAGTATCAGACTCATAAAGACCCAATTGAGAAGTTAGCTCAGGGTTACATCGATCTAGTATCGGTAAGACGCAGGTTTATACTGTGTAAAAGTTAAAGGGTTTACTCCAGGTTAACTGGAAAGACGCTTGAAGACGTAATAAAAGAGAAACCTAAAAATTTCTTAGAAATAAGAGTTTTTGGAAGATCTAAAACAAGTGTGTGAATGTTGAGATATGAATGCCACGTCTAGTGGGTGAATCAGCGGGCTGGTGGAAACCTCTTGGTGTTAACGAAAACCAGCTGTCGGCTGAAGTAGCCACTGGGACCTCTGGATTGGGAGAAAAATCACAAATTGTCATAATGGGAAACTGCACTTCATGTTGTAAGTCTCCTTCTGCGGAGCACTGGGAAGGGGATATGAAATATATGGCTCATTGTAAACTGACCAGAGGACAATGAGAGTACATTTACAAACTTGTCAGAAAATTACATCAAACCATTAAAACATCAAAAGCTTTTACTCTAATGTGAGGATGAAAATAAAAACTGAAGGTAAGAATTTTTTAAACTTATAAATAAAAGTTCAATGTTTTAACATAAAAAGTGAAAATTTTGAGAAATGAAGACAAAATTCAAGATTTAGAGATGAAACTTCTTAAGTTTAAGAAATCAGTTTAACATTATGTAAAAAAAAGGGGACAAACTTTCTCATTTAAGGTCAAAATTTTAAGACGACAAAAGTCTAAGATAAAGTCTATGTTTTGGAATAAAGGCAGTTTTTGAAATAAGAAGTTGAAATTTTGATATACAGAAAATCAAAATTCTAAGATTTAAGTTGAAATGATGAGAAATAAATACAGAGGCTTAAAAATGAGAAATAAAAAGAAGATTTTTCAATAAGTTAATGAATTTTGACCCTTCTAAAAACCTAACACCTATTCCTGCTTTTTCTGAACCAGACTTTTTAAACTGTATTTTCAGTTATAAAAACTGAAGAACAAAAAGAGCTATCTTTGATTCTTAACTTTTAAAAATGATGAAGCGCAAAATATCCTTAATTGTGTCAAGTTAATTAAAATAAAATCAACAACAATCCCAAGGAAAAAAGGATTTTTCCCAACAGTCTTACACTCAAGACAGATCCTGGGTCAGTCAGGAGGAGGAAAAAAAATCAAAGCTTTAGCGATCACATGATCATGATGTCTGAAATTTCGATCAACAAACAATAAATCACTCAGCCCTACTATCTATGAATGCTATCAGTCAACTTGTGTGGAAACAGAGAGAGAAACGAGGAGAGGAAGGGGTAAGAGAGGGAAGAACAGGGACAGACAAAGGTCTGGTTCCTCTGAGATGTTTCCTCTGGAGCCATGTCCCATTTCCCAAATGCAATTTACACCTTCAAGGCAGAAGTTACCTGTTATCAGGGGAGCACCTGACATTTATACCCCAGCACTCAAGTCTCATGCTGTGTCGTTGGTACGTCTGCACTTACTGTCTGAATATGTAACACACTGACTGTGTGGAAAACAAAAACTTCATTACGGTCACTAACTTTATAGAAAAGATCAATAAGGACGATTCACAAGATCAAACTCCTGGAATACACTTTCCCACTTTTTACACAAGCAAAACATTCATTGGATTATTGTGTCTTACCAAACTGCAGTAATCATGTATAAAGCAAAAAACAGACCAATACTATTTACAAATCAGGAGGGAGGTCATCAGTAAAGGGAGAAACATAATGTCAAAGATAATAACATACAAAAAAACCTTATGAAACAATCTGTGTGCACTGCAAAAACGGAAATTTAAGCAAGTCGTTATGTCTTATTTATAGTAAAAATTGTCTTATTGTTCTTAATTTGAGCCACATTCACCAGACCAGGTCATAAAAATGTCTTATTTCAAGTTTTTTTAAGACACAAATGAGGTGTAAATTGCTTGTAACAAGTCAAACAAATCTGCCAATGGGATAAGACGAATTCGCCCGGGAAGTTTCTTGAAATTAGAAAGATGTCTTAAAACAAGAATCTTTTATCTTATCCTATTGGCAGATTTTTTTTTTACTTGTTACAAGCAATTTATACCTCATTTTTGTCTTTAAAAAACTTGAAATGAGACATTTTTATGACCTTGTCTAGTAAATGTGGCTCAAATCAAGAATAGTAAGAGAAATTTGACTAAAAATAAGACATGATGACTTGCTTAGATTTCAGGTTTTGATAACACATGTAATATGAATATTTGTGTGTACATATATGAGTATGTATGCCAAATTTAAGAGATAAAAATACATACTTATGGGTTAAAAATTTAAAATGAGAAGATAAAATTTCAAAATGAGGAGGTTTAAATTAAAAACAACAAGATAAATTGCATGAGTGTGGTTTAAAAGTCAAAGTTAGTCATTAAAAATTTAAAATCAAAAGGTATAAAGTCAAAACAAGGACATTGAAAGCAAATATAGGAAAATGAAAAGTCGTTATTACAGTTGTTTTCACTAAAATGGGTGTAATGTTGTGACATCATCAAAAATGATGAGGGCAGTGACCGTTAGACAAACAGGTCAAAGCGTGAAGCTCCATAATAGACAGGAAAACAAGTATAAAAGATTTAAAATTTGTGTCACAGTTATGACAGACAGTTATTTAAACAATAGATGAGCTTTAATAAAGTATGTTTCATGTGGAGGTGACGTGTTTGAAATTTTGACATCCTGACATCTTGGACTGACCAGGCCCAGTTTGCCTTGTGCTCACAGATCCTTCCACACAGACAAAAGCCAAAAAGCAGGTGCAGGCATCACTTGACAGGGGAAGAAAGATGGTGAGAGCGTGAAATGAAAAATGTAAGCGAGGCAGAGATGAACCCAAAAAACTGCAAAGTGAGAGCACTCACTCCCACCTCTCTCCATGTCTGCTCTTCTGAGTCTCCCACATCCAGGAGTTAATAGGCAAAGTTTCTGCCTCTGCTCCTCCAGCAGTCCGACTCTGAGTGCTGCTTCACTGCAGAGCCTCCAGCTACCCTGCTGGCAATTTATCTTTTTGCCAACGTAGGTTTTTTTTTTTGTCACCCACTTTTTTTTTTTTTTTTTGAAATCTTTTGCAAAATCAACATTTCTTAAGGAGATATAGTATGAAGCTGTTGTCTGGTTCACACAAGATGCTAAATCTCCGACACCCATGAAACAAAACAGTGGCACACTGGCAAAAATTATGGTTTCCTTCATCACGAGAGTCAGTTAAAGTGAACCCCGACTGTAAGGACTAACAGGCATGAATCTGCTTAAATGTTTGTCTCAAACTAGAATTTGCTGTTAAAAGACAAAACGAATTGGGTTTTCTTTAAAAAAAAATACAATTTAAAACAGTTTCTATCCTTCGGGTGCAGCCATTGTTTTACTGCCGCAATGCATTCTGGGTTGATGATGTAGATTGGTTGCTTGGTGCCGAGCATCTGGATTTGGCCGTTTACTCACTACTAGTCGCCGTAAGTCACGAGGTTTGAGGAGGGAAAAAAACATAACAATGCCACATGTGGCCACAGGTTTGACTTTTTATATCGAAATTTCAACTTTTTTATCTCAAACATTGCTTTTGTTTTAAAACGTAGACTTTTTATCTTAGACTTTGTCGTCTTAAAATTTTGACCTTAAATGAGAAAGTTTGGACTTTTTTCCACATAATGTTAAATTGATTTCTTGAACTTTGGAAGTTATTGACTTTTTGTCTTAGAATTTTTTCTTTATTTCTCAAAGTTTCCACTTTCATCTCAAAGTCGGAAACAACTCAGTTTTTATTTTCATCCTCACATTAGAGTAAAAGCTTTTGATGTTTCAATGATTTGATGTAATTTTCTGTCAAGTTTGTAAATGTTACTGTACAATGTGAAAACTTCACTAAAGTTTGATTTAAAGAAAATCGCTTTTGGGTGAACTTTTCAGTCCAAAGGAAACAAGGAGACTGATGTTAGTCTGCACAGCTTCCCAAAAGACAAGAAAAGAAGAAAGTTGTAGGAAATCTCTTGTGGGCGTAAACAACTTCCCATGGAGCCGCGGCTATGTTCTGGCCACTTCTCCCCAGAAGCATTTGCTGCATTTAGCCGGCCCATGCTGATGAAAGAGCTGACAGGTGTGGGTCATTATAAACGGAGACTAAAGCCAAATGCTGTGCCGACTATTTTCCAACACAAACCCACAAAACTTCCTCTGGAAACCACTGAAGTCCGCTCCAGGACTTATATGATCCTGTATGAGATCGAGCCCGGTGCAACCATATGACGTCACTACCCAGACGTTATTGCGGCGTAAACAACAATGGCGGCCTACAGGTGGAAATATTTTTTCAAATTTTATACAAACTAAGATATTTTGAGAGATTTTATTCTCGTTCTTATGTAGCTGGTAAAAACACTGATCAAAAACACTGACGTTCTGGTAGCCAGGGTCCAAACTGTACAACTTTAAGTAAAGTCTGACAAATTTTCACTTGTAGTTGAGTGATTATAAACTACACAGCCCTTGAAGGCCACGATTATCTACAAAAAATTGTTCTCCATTTTCTTGAGATAATGGGATAATTTTTACTTTCACTCTCTTTAAAGTCAAGGGTGGTCACATCCAGGCTTTAAATTCTGTTATGCATGTAAACCAAATGTTACAGGGCCCTGTCTGTGATGCGTTCAGTTGCCACATGGAAATTCTTGTTCCCTTGGCAAATGACTGCTGCTATAAATCTGTGAATAGAAAAAAAGAATCTTTTCTGTCTTCACAATTCCTGTTAACTTTTGAAATATGTCAAAATGGGCAGCAGTAGCTCTGTCTAAAGGGACTTGGCTTGCTGACCAGAGGGTTGCTGGTTGAAGTCCTGACATAGACCAAAATTGAGACTTTGAAATGAAATGATAAATATGTCTAAGTGCATCAGAAAACTTAGTATAGGTTGTGATATTGTAGAGCAGAAGCTTAAATGGTATCCTACATACATAAATATGGGTGGACAAGCATTATCAATTTACAATTCAATACAGTGTCAGATTTTATTCACAAAACTGCTTGACTTCCTGATTTAATATTAAGTCACAACATTTATCTTTTAAAAATAAATAAATAAAACATGGTGGTTATTCTTGGTCCTGTAATTTACTGCCTTTTATTTTTATGTTGCTTCCTCATTAACCTTCTTCCACCGTTAATTACAAATGAGACCACAAAGGAGTTGCAGCCAGATGTGTGAGAGGCAGACTGTTGCTGTTTTCTTTATTCACCTCATCTCCTTCTTTGCAGCTGGCAGATCACACACACACACACACAGGAACCATGGGTATCCACAAACACACACCTGGCCTGTGGTTAGAGGGTAAAGGGGGGTTGACAAAACTTGCAGTAAAGAGTTGGCTGCATATGGCTTTAGTTTGGAGGATAGATGAGGCAAACAGTGACAAATAAATTACTGAAAAGGAAGGTACAGTTTGTTATTATGAGCTTTATTCTTTATGATAATGGATGTTTGTGATTTCAAGGTGGAATATTAATCATGGTCTGAACCATTGACTGTACATAGAATAGACAGCGTGCTTCCGCCTGTCACCGTTCTACGTTTTTGAGGCCAAAAACCCCGTTTCTCTAGCTGCCATTGTGCAGCCAGAGTCTGCACAGTAGACAATTTCCGGTGGAGCCAAGTAAAAAAGAGAAATAAAAATATTCATTTCTTCTTCTTCAGAAGTTTTAGTCTCCTTTTGGCTCTTTCCCGAAGTTTCTTATATCCCCGATAAAAACTACTCACAAACGGCAGCTGTCAACTATTGTAAAACGAAACTTATATTGCGGTTTTTAACGTCCAATAACTAATGAGAAACTAACTTCTCAGAAAAAAAACACCTGAACACCATGCAGCCAGATGACATCATCATACCACCTTAGAGTAAAGATGAGAGAAACGTTTCTACGAGGTATTGTAATTTTTTAAAGTTTTCCTGGCTCATATCTGGAATACATGGGGAGGCGGGGCTTATGACCTATACTGCAGCCAGACACCAGGGGGCGGGGCTTATGACCTATACTGCAGCCAGACACCAGGGGGCGGAGCATCTGCTGGAGGCTTCAGTTTGAGCCGAATGTTGTTACGTCCACTCATTATACAGTCTATGGTCTGAACCCAATGACAAGGCCAAAACCCAAAGAATGGCCACTGTGGGGGGCCAACATGCCCCAAATGTGTAGAATCATGAAACAATTTAACCTCAGATCAACATAAGAAAAACACAAATGCACCAAGCCACAAAATTCAGTCACAGTTTAAATGTTCTGAATCCATTGTTTATGTACCAATAGTTGCTCTACAGCGCCCCCACACACCTGTCTTTGAGTGTTAGACTGTTGTGAAAAATCCTTTTTTCTTTGGGATTGTTGAATTTTGTTTGTAGTTGTTTTGTATTTTACTTTATATAACTTGACACAATTGAGAATATTTTGCGCTGTGTTATTTTTAAGAGTTAAGAGTCAAAGAAAGCTCTTTTTGTTCTTCAGTTATTATAATTAAAAATACAATTTAAAAAGTCCGGTTTAGAAATAACAATAATAAGTGTTAGACTCGGGGATTTGATGAAAGTCAAAATTCGACTTTTTATCTAAAAATCTTCTTTTAAATTTTTTTTTTGTCATTTATTCCATAATTTTGTATTATTTCGTTTAATTTTGACTTAAATCTTAGAGGTTTGACTTTTTATATCGAAATTTCAACTTTTTATCTCAAACATTGCTTTTGTTTTAAAACGTAAACTTTTTATCTTAGACTTTGTCGTCTTAAAATTTTGACCTTAAATGAGAAAGTTTGGGCTTTTTTCCACATAATGTTAAATTGATTTCTTGAATTTTGGAAGTTGTTGACTTTTTGTCTTAGAATTTTGTCTTTATCTCTCAAAGTTTCCACTTTCATCTCAAAGTCGGAAACAACTCTTACCTTCAGTTTTTTTTTTCATCCTCATATTAGAGTAAAAGCTTTTGATGCTTCAATGGTTTGATGTAATTTTCTGTCAAGTTTGTAAATGTTACTGTAAATTTTGAAAACTTCACTAAAGTTTGATTTAAAGAAAATCGTGAATCCAATTGAAATCGCTGTATCTGCCAGAAAAATCGCAATTAGATCTTTTTCTAAAAACCTTTCAGCCCTACAAAAACTATCTTATGGCCATAGTGAATTTTGGACGGGAAGTTGAGAAATTTGAGTTAAATGTCGGATTATGACAGTTTATAGGGAATGTATTAGAATGAACTAGTCATGCAGTTTCATTCCAATCATCTCCAAAATGGATAGAAGTCTACTTGACACATTAATGATAAAAAGTTAGGTAAAGTTTTTCTTATAACTCAATAGGCACGGGAGGATGAGGCGACCAAAGTTGACGATTTTTTCACCAACATGCAAACCTGAATAGCTCTTATGTGTAATGTCAGATCTGGACCAAAATGAACATGTTTGCCGATCACTAAAGAACAAAAACAGTAGAAACAAACTTAAATTTTTCCTTGATGAAAGAAGAGTCTGGAAAAATCAGTTGAACTGCTCTGAAAATGTTTGGCATTCAATGAGTTCAAGCAAAGAGGTGGCTTCATGACTTAGCAGTTTGCAATTTACTGAATTGGACGAGCTGAAAGAAGTTGTTTTCATATGTTTCAGACTAACAGGTTCCTTAGTTGGAAAAAACACAAATCTCTTTGAACCTACTGGGAGACTTGGGGAGAGTATGCTACAGCTGAAAAGAAAATAATTTCTGATACACTTCTTTGCTGAGCGGTCCAATAATTGGCTTGGAATCAGAAGAAAAACTCAATGCTCCCGAGGGAGAAAAGAAGAAGAAGCCTCTACCCGACTACGCTGAGAAAGACGAGGAACGATCTGTTAATAATCTGCAGAAGCTTTGATTCTTTTGATGCCATCGACTGTTGTGATTCCTCTCCTGTGATGCTTCAAATTTCAAGGAAGCTGAGCCAAATCTGAACCACAGGGGGGCCAAAGCTGAACGTTGAAGCTCAGATGCTTTTTGGTAGAATGAATATTAACACATCACTTGTTATTTTTGTCTGAGTTATTTTTTTTCTCTTTGCAAACCCAGGGGAAGCGAGGATGTTTACTCAACAAGTTTAAAGTTGTGTGTTTGTTATTTTCCGTCTTCTTTTTCTTCCTGCGATTGTGAAACTAATTTCCACTGGAGTGACAGAAAAGATGACCCTGGATCTGTTTCTCTATTAAGTTGTTGTTTTCATGGAAAAACCCCTTGTTTTGGTTGTGCTCTGTGTTTTTGGTTAAATCTTAACAAGGGAACAAGATACTCGTCTGGAAAGTAGCTTGAGTTGAAAAATTCATATCTGTGTTTACGACGTCAATTCAGTCTTTATTTAATGGCCTGGACCTGTGTCAACTTTATTAGTAGAAAAACTGTGGGAACCCCTGTGGGCTTAGAAACTTGGAGAATAAAGGCGTGGAAAAACAGCACGCAGGCACGCACACACACTTCACATGTGTACACACCAAGAGCGAGGGGCTACCCCAACCCCGTCTCCATACATCCCCCTCTCTCTCTCTCTCTCTCTCTCACACACACACACATTACAGACTTCCACCCTCTTCCTGCATTCCTCTGCTGTCTGACACACTTCCAGTAAGCCCACCAGCACTTCAAAAACAGCCCACCACCAACACCAGCCCTCCAGACGACAGCGCCTGAGAAAAAAAAAAAAAAAAAAAAAAACACTCTGAGCTCCGTCACACACAGACACAAACACGCAAACACAACCTCCTTATTGAAGCTCTGAGAAAAACAGACCACAGGTGCAGCCAAGGCTTCATCTGAGTCGAGTGTTTCTCAACCGTCAGGCCAGGTTTAGGGTCTAAAGGTCAAGTTTGCTTGTAAAAAAAAAAAAAAGGTCAAATTTCAGGTGATACTCTGCTCTGTGACGTTAACATTATAGCTAAAATAATCAGGGCGAAGTGGGAATAATTTTTCAGTGCATTTCAACTACGTTAAGGGCTGACATGCTGAAAATTGCCTACTTTCACTATAAGTGTGAGTCATTCAAAGCCAAAGATTTAGACAAAGCTCAAACTTTGAAGATGCTACTTTAAAGGGAACCCTGACTAAACAACTTCCCATGGAGCCGCGGCTATGTTCTGGCCACTTCTCCCCAGAAGCATTTGCTGCATTTAGCCGGCCCATGCTGATGAAAGAGCTGACAGGTGTGGGTCATTATAAACGGAGACTAAAGCCAAATGCTGTGCCGACTATTTTCCAACACAAACCCACAAAACTTCCTCGGGAAACCAATGAAGTCGAGCCCGGTGCAACCATATGACATCACTACCCAGACGTTATTGCGGCGTAAACAACAATGGCGGCCTACAGGTGAAAATATTTTTTCAAATTTTATACAAACTAAGATATTTTGAGAGATTTTATTATGGTTCTTATGTAGCTGGTAAAAACACTGATCATTTAGGAAAATGCCGTTCTGGTAGCCAGGGTTCCTTTTAAAAACCGGAGAAAGCAACCCTTTAAGCACTTTCGAAAAAAAATCACTGTAAAATAATTGCAAAACATAAGCAGTAGGGTTGCCAGAATTCTTCTGTTATTTTACAGATGTTCTGTAATCCAATCCATAGCAAAATAAAAACAGTAAAATTGAAGTAAAACATCCTATGGTGATTAAAGAACCAAAGAATTAGATTTACAGGATTTTCTATAAAGAGTTCTGCAGAAAACACCATTATGTTAGTGACATTTTTGACAGCCAGGCATGTGCTGTGGAGCGTAGTTTGTCTATGCCATGGAGCGTAGACAACTGGTCTATGTCGTGGAGCATACACACAGCCAGTCTAAAGTATGAAGCTTAGACAGCCAGATATCAAAGCATAGACAGCCGGTCTATACCTGACAAGGATAGCTGGCCTATGCTGCCGAGCTTATACAGCAGGTCTATGCTGTCGAGGAAAAATAAAAAAACCAAGGATACAATTCACAAATGTGTTCTGAGCGTAACTGTACAGCTGTAGCTTTGCTAAACACTTGGGAGGGGCTGTATTGTGTGGAAAATTAGTAAACGAAGTGATGGTGGATTCATTAGAGCATGGTTAAACTTGTGCCATAGCTGTAGAAAAAGGAACAATAACTCATTAAATTACAATTCCTTAGCTAATACTTAATCCCTTATCTGACAGATATGACGGAATAAGCTGCTGCTCCTCAGGTTTTCTTCTATGTTTGCAGGAAATGTTCTCATTTCAGGCTAGAAGACATAAACCCTCTGATGTTGGAGCCCTAAAACTCCTCCTCTCTTGCTGCTGGGCTGTTTTGATGAGCTTTGTTTCAATTTCTCCTTTGCATTAGGGCACACAGCCTCAAGTTGGCTCCTCTGAGGTACACTCCCACTCGCTTTAATTCTGTGCCTGAAAGCTTCGATTAAACCCACACATACAGGCAGAAAACAGCAGATAGACAACACAAGGGAGAGGGGAGGAGAGACGGGTGAGGGTACTACTGTTATTTGATAAAGCAGCAGCACAGCTCTTGTTGTCTGTCCATTCCTCTCTCTCTCTCTTTGTGGTTCCCAGCAGATCTGCAGGCGCTGTACCGCTCCACTCAACCGCCTCATCTACCTGTTTGTTTACTTATTCCCTCAGTTCTTCACCCATCAACACCCCTCCATCTATGATTCTCCTGATGATCCTCACTCTCTGGCTCTATGCATCTTCTGCCGTGCCTTCGTACTCTCTCTATAGGTTTGACTCCATTATTTTTTCCTTCTGTCCCTTCTTTTTAAAATGATCTCTACTGCTCAAGGTTTTGCTGCTTCACGTTAAGACTTTCTCCAAAGCTCTTCTTGTGAATTTTTAAGGGCATGTTTCGACAACCATGTGGACCTGTCTGATACACTGACTAAAATTTGACTCACTGAATTGTCGGAAAGAGATGCAGGTGCTATCATGAGCTCGACCACTTAACCATGCTCAACAGAAATCTTTGCCCTTTGTTTTAGTTGAGTAACTGAAGTTGTTCATCAACAAGAATGTGAAGCAATTCCAGCTCCAAAGCTTCAATAATTAGTGTCCTCAGTTCACAAATCATGTTACACAGTGGGAAACATGAACCTGTCCCAGCTTTTTAGGAATGTGGTGCAGCATCAAATTCAAAATGAGTGAATATTTGCAAGATAAAATAAAGTCTATCAGTTTGAACAATAAATACACTGCCTGGCCCAAAAAAAAGACACCACCACAAAAAAGGTCATACACTCTAATATTTCGTTGGACCACCTTTAGCTTTGATTACATTCTCTGTGGCATTGTTTCTTTAAGCTTCTGCAATGTCACAGATTTATTTCCATCCAGTGTGTCATTAATGTTTCACCAAGATCTTGCATTGATGATGGTAGAGTCTGACCGCTGCACAAAGTCTTCTCCAGAACATCCCAAAGATTCTCAATGGGGTTAAGGTCTGGACTCTGTGGAGGCCAATCCATGTGTGAAAATGATGTCTCATGCTCCCTGAACCACTCTTTCACTATTTGAGCCCGATGAATCCTGGCATTGTCATCTTGGAATATGCCCGTGCCATCAGGGAAGAAAATATCCATTGATGGAATAACCTGGTCATTCAGTATATTCAGGTAGTCAGCTGACCTCATTCTTTGAGCACATACTGTTGCTGAACCTGAGCAACTGCAGCAACCCCAGATCATAACACTGCCCCCACAGGCTTGTACAGTAGGCACTAGGCATGATGGGTGCATCACTTCACCTGCCTCTCTTCTTACCCTGATGCGCCCATCACTCTGGAACAGGGTAAATCTGGACTCATCAGACCACATGACCTTCTTCCATTGCTCCAGAGTCCAATCTTTATGCTCCCTAACAAACTGAAGCCTTTTTTTCCGCTTAGCCTCACTGATTAGTGGTTTTCTTAAAGCTACACAGCTGTTCAGTCCCAATCCCTTGAATTCCCTTCTCATTGTGCGTGTGGAAATGCTCTTACTTTCACTATTAAACATAGGGGACTCAAGATGACAACAAAAAGAAGGTAAACTAGAGTGGTGTGCAAATTCACTAGCGGCTAGTGGTAGTAAGTCCTAAAAAAAGGCCGGTGTAAAGAAGGACCTTCTGCTACCCAGGGGTGATAGGAAGGTCAAAAATTATTTCCGTTGGACAGTTCTTAACCCAATTTTAGTGGTTTCTGCATCAATCTCCTTAGAAGTTTTCTCTGCTTGATGCCAATGATTTGACCCTTCTCAAACAGACTAACATCTTTTCCACGACCACGGGATGTGTCTTTCCACATGGTTGTTTAGGAAATGAGAAGCAGCTCATTGCACCAGTTGGGGTTAAATAACTTGTTTCCAGCTGAAAGATAATCGCCCATGCAGTAATTATCCAATAGGAGGCTCGTACCTATTTGCTTAGTTAAANGTTTTCTCTGCTTGATGCCAATGATTTGACCCTTCTCAAACAGACTAACATCTTTTCCACGACCACGGGATGTGTCTTTCCACATGGTTGTTTAGGAAATGAGAAGCAGCTCATTGCACCAGTTGGGGTTAAATAACTTGTTTCCAGCTGAAAGATAATCGCCCATGCAGTAATTATCCAATAGGAGGCTCGTACCTATTTGCTTAGTTAAAGCCAGGTGGCGGCTTTTTTTTGGCCAGGCAGTGTATTTTTTCTTTGTATTTGACCGAATATGTGTTTAATAGGATTTGCAAATAATTGTTTTCTGTTTTATTTACATTTCACACAACATCCAAAAATTCATGGGAATAGGGGTTATAAATTTAAGGAGCCACCATAAAAACTACATTTTCCACTTCTGTATCCTCAATATTTGTGAGAATTATTTGTGGTAAGAGAAGATGCTGTCATCATCTGATGCTGCTTTCATCACATATGTTCCTTTTTAGCCCAACAGGAGTGAGTCCTTTTTCCAAAAGCAGAACAGACATGTGCTGCAGATTTTTCAGCTTAACAAGTTACCAAGTTCTGGTATTGGCGCCTGCTGCTCCTCTTTTTTTCTGGGTTGTGCCAAATCAAAAGAATTGCTGCTTATTAAATAACAGCCTTATGCTTAAGTATGTACAGTATTTCAGTTTGTAGATAAAGAAAAAACACATGGAAAACCCAAAGGCTGCACAAAAGCAATTAAAGTGTCACTCTGTGAGTGTCTAGAATAAGTCACAGCTATAGTGTAAAACTTCAGCTGTAGTGTAGAAAGGGACAAACTTTTTACGGTCGAGGAGAGAGGAGACTTATGAAATGGTAATTCTATTTACTGTTCCTTCAGTATAGTTGTCTAACTCGATGAGGGACGAGTTTTGTCACAGGTAGTTAGAGGTAGATGGCAACTGTCAGGTTTCTTTTCACCATTTCTCTATCTTTCCAAGGCGAAAGGTAGGTAGATTTAGTTCCCTCCTCTAAAATACACACCGGACACGGAGTCCCGACGCGATTCCCTGCTTCGTCGTCATTTGTCACAAATGAAAGGACCTCCGCTACCCCAAATTCACCGGTCGGTCCCACGTCCTCGGAGGGAATACTCTGATAATTTCAGTTACTGGAGTGGAACCGGTGATCCGACGTTGAAGATGGGTTCAAGATATAAACCAATCCAAGAAATGGATACTGACAATAAGGGGTCCATGAAGAAAATCTGTACACAGCTGCTTAAGAGCCCCTTATAGATAAAATGTCCCTTTAATACAGACTCTTCATACCTGGAAGGCAGCCTCTCATTATTTGTATGAGCTTTACTTAACTACACACAACAATGTCAGCATACAGCAAACCCAGTATGTGGTTTGAGACATAATAACTTTAGGTAGGTACACAATTCACAATACATCTGCTAGATCAGTAACAATAGTTAGTTATCAAGCATTTTCATTTTGAACGTAAAAAGAGTTTCCATGATTGTATCCTCATGAGTGAAGTGACAGCCAATGAAAATGTGAAAAGTAAAAAAAACGAATGATAATCAGTGAGTGACCAATTTCATGAACAGTTATCGTGATGGTTCATGATACTTGGTTGGTTGGTTGTACAGTTTATGGTTAACTCCTTTGGTCAGTTGGTTGGTTGGTGAATTCAGTTAATCAGTGATGTTGATTGTCGGGAAATGATTGGTTGATCCATCAAGTTGGGTGGTTGTAAAATTTGTCATGAGGTTGTGTGGTTGGTTGATTGGTCAGTTTGTGGGTCAGTAAAGCTGGTTGACTGGTTAGTGGATAAGTTAGTTGATTTATCGATTGAGAAATTTGTCAGCAAAGTTGGTTGGTTAGCTAGCTAGCTGGTTGGTCATTCAAATAAGTTGATTGCAGTTGGGTGCACAAAAGGTAAACAATGGGGTGAGCCCCCCCTTTGTGCTTCAATTGAGTCTTCTAGGGAGACAAAACAAATGATTAAGAGCCCTCCTGATTGGGGAACACACTAATGTACCCCTACCCACTCGCCAAAACACACGCTACAGTGTCTTTTGTAGTGCCAAAATACACATGAGAGGCGAAACACACCCTTAAGTGCCCTCTTGGATGCTGAATGTGCGCTAAGTGCCTTCTTGGGAGCCAAAATAAATGCTGAAGTGTGCTCCTGATTGATGACTGAACCACACTAATCTGCCCTTTTGGCTGGTTAAACTATGATTAACTGCCCTCTTGGGAGCCAAAATATGTGCTGTATATGGGTCAATGACGTGACGTCCCCTTTTTTGTGTATGAGTGCAATATTTCCTTCCATCATGAATTGAGTATTTCATCACATGTATTTCTTTATTATATGAAACCTGTGTTATTTGAACAGTAGAAATTTGATAATTTTATATTGTACAAAAAAACACAAAACCAAGGAGTTTGGGGGTTTTACAGTCCACCACGTTGGCAGGACTGTTCATAGGTGTCATTAATTTGAGATTTTATTGAATGTCAGTTATTGTAAATGGAAATTAAAAATACAGTGGCATTATTTTATGCTTGAACCTTTTTAAATAAAACATTCTTAGCAAATGAAAAGAATTTTAAAGCTGTTGAGAAATGTAAAAAACTTTTGTCCCGTAATTTTCACCTTGTCAAATGTCAGGGTGGTGCAACCGTAACATTAGACTTTTATTTTAAAGTGAAGAGAATAAAACAGGAAACAGGAAACTGCATCAGGCAGAGGAGCCCAAATGACATTTGTGACCAAGTGNTGAGTGCAATATTTCCTTCCATCATGAATTGAGTATTTCATCACATGTATTTCTTTATTCTATGAAACCTGTGTTATTTGAACACATCTTTAAACTATTAAAATATAACATGTTTTTTTGTGTTTTGGTTCCTCAAACCCCCAAAATGTCAGGTGGTGCAACCGTCCTGACAAGTATCCACAGTAATTAAACTCTAAAAATTGAATGTCAGTTATTGTAAATGGAAATTAAAAATACAGTGGCATTATTTTATGCTTGAACCTTTTTAAATAAAACATTCTTAGCAAATGAAAAGAATTTTAAAGCTGTTGAGAAATGTAAAAAACTTTTGTCCCGTAATTTTCACCTTGTCAAATGTCAGGGTGGTGCAACCGTAACATTAGACTTTTATTTTAAAGTGAAGAGAATAAAACAGGAAACAGGAAACTGCATCAGCCAGAGGAGCCCAAATGACATTTGTGACCAAGTGGAAAAGTTTGTAGATTTCTCTGAAATACTGATAAAAAAGGTTTTTTCACTTCATTGGTGACTGGAACAATTTCCATGTCAGGTGGTACAACCAATGTAATAATGTGAAATGTTATTTTAACATCAAATTATTTATCTTATTCACAAATAAAAGAAATGAAACACACAAAATGAAAATGTATGAGTCACTACAGACACTTGAGAGATACTTGCCAATAATTTCACACAGAAAAAATAACAGGAACATATAAATATATTTTCATATATTTGGTTGCACCACCTGACATTTTTGGGTGCTCAAATTATGAAATGTTGGTCAACTACGGAAATCTGTTAGAAAACATAATTCTTTACTCAGAAATATGTTTTTTATCCATTTCCAAAGAACTTTTTAAAAATACGTTTTTAGACCCTCTTTTTGTCAATGACCCATATACCTTTACTATTGCCCCGCCCTTCAAAATGTCTGTAGACACTTGTAGTTGGTCAGTTTGTCCGTTGGTGGATTTATTTATTGATCAGCTGGTTGTTCATTTTGGTTGGTTAACTGGTTGATTAACTGGATTGGTTTGTTGGCTGGTCATTTGCTGAGTTGCTTAGTTACTTAAGTTGCTTGTCTGGTCTGTGGTTGATGAATTGGTCAGGTGGTCAGACAGTTATGTCTCTTAATCAGCTTTTATATTTACGCAAAAACTGATCCTGTACCATGAAAACCTAGAGCAACGCTTCCTGTCGTTCTGTCCAACCAGCAGCAGGAAATAAAGGCACTTATAAAGCCACAGATTTCAATAAAGGAGTGAAGATATCTACCTAACGTTATGTGTATTTCACTCTCTCACTCAGCAGTCAAGTAAGGCTGGCAGATGGTGGATTGGTAAAGTGCAGACAGTGTGGTCCAGATGTTGCTAAAGCCATAGTGCAGAAGGCAAAGGGCTTTGATCTGAGAGAGAACTACCGCGGCTGAGGAGGGGGAGTCCACTGGTCTCTTAAAGGAGTGAATTAAGAAAAATACATGCAGCTATAAGTGTGATTTGAGAGTGTAAGTGTAGCCAAGCAAAAGAGGTGGATAACATTCCCATGTGTATCATTTGTGTATTAGTGTTTGTGAGGAAATACCAGAGGAATAACTCACGTGTATCACACACACTGACACACAAAACAAGCATACATTAAAAGGGGCCCAAACACACACACACACAGACTCCCACACATGCCTCTTGGGTTTACTCATATGACACATGACATCCATGTGGGGAACAACAAGAGACACATGCTTTCACAAATACACACAAAATCATCCCACACTGAGCCCGGGGGCAGCCTGCAGTAAACACCAGCAGCCACACATGCCACACATGCTGGGATGTGAACTGGAGAATTGGTTATTGCACACAAACACACACATTTAAGAGTTCTCCTCCCAACGTAATTTACAAAAAGCTGTGTTCATTTATCATCGCAAATCAGTTCCCCTCCTTAAACCTTTTCTCTGCTCGAGCATCAGGCTGTTGTTGTCTTCACTGTCAAGCCTCCAAATTGGTGTTTTCAATGCCAATAAGCCTTAATACACTCAGGCACTTACCCTGGTGAAATAAAGGTTAAATAAATAAAAAACTGGGTCCCTGGTTGGGAGATGTTGTGTGTTTACATGCCAACACATTTAGCCTTTGGCGGCTTTGCCAAATCTAACACACACGTACCAGCAGGTTGAAATCCATTGTTTGGAAGTGAAATGTTTAAATTTCCCAGGTTCCTTTCCCCCCAAAGTCCCTGCCTGCAAGCCTCCAGAGGTGAATGGGTTTAGTTGGAAGTCTGACTCACCCGCTGGAACAAGAGAAACGACTCGATTCTGGCCAACGCTCAGTCACTGTGGTCAGAAAGAAACAGAGTCAGCCTGCCAGCTGGGGAGGAAACCAGTCATTCAGTCAGCCTGCCGGCTCTGAGTGTTCAGTCATGTCAGTGAGGTCGGCCAACAAGTCAGCAAACCAGCCGGTCAGTCAATAGAGTCAGGCATCTGGCCTAGAAATGTGGTCAAAGATGGACTACTCAAACAGTCGTTCTGCTATTTGGCGAGATAATGGCTATTTGAGCATGAAGAGAGTCAACTCAGTCAACACAGGATGTCTGTTGATGTGTTCAATTCAGGGGAGTTCAATTCACATCTCAATTTTAAAAGTCAGCCCAAGACAAATGGCCCTTTTCCACTGACTCGCCTTGGCCCTACTCTACTCGGCTCTACCTGGTTTGTGTTGCGTTACCATTAGCGCGGTACTACGCTGCAGACGCCAAGTAAAGCCGATACTAAAAGGTGACGTGGACGGACTGCCGGTCACTCATTGGTCAGAGAATGTCGTCTCTGCAGCTTCTGACTCTGAACAAATCACTTACAAGAGGCAAAGGAATAAGTCAGCGACGGGTTTTTAATGACATTTAAACCTGACGGCACAGAACCAGACTGAATGAAGACAAAATACAGCCCTAAAATGCTCCTTCATGATTCCTAAAGAAGTTAAAAGTCCTTTTTAAACCAAAAAGAAGTTAACAGCAAAGATAGTTCGGTTTAAAGAGTCTTTTCAATTAAATCAAAGTTGGTCGGTGCAGGAGCGATCTGTCTGCCACGAGAGTCTTTAAGCACCAATCAGTCCATTAATCCACAGGGAACCAAAAAGGAAAACCAGTTCCAAGAAGAATTATTGATCAACAAAAAATCTCTGCTATACCAGGCCCAAAAATCAAAAATTAAAGTGATCTCACTGGATCCAGGGAAGAGTTGATGTCAGGAAGCAGCTCCTTCATTTTCCTCGCATGCATGTATCAAATGGCTGTTGTTTACCTTCGTTGTCATGACGCCCGACATTGAGCTGCTGTATTACTTTAATGAAATCTTTTTAAAGCTTTTTTTTTTCCTTTAAAGACCACGGTGGCACATATGTTAGTACAAAATTATGTTTGTGTCGCGTTATAGATGACATGCGCAGCACTTTAGCGCAGCTGCGTTATAAGATCCACGCCCACCGTGAGTCTGTAGACGGGCTAGAGGAAAAGATAACCAAACCGTGTAGAGCCAAGTAGAGTAGGGCTGGAATTGTATAGTGGAAAAGCACCAATAGTGACTTAACAGTGAGTTTTTTCTAATGGCCAACAGAGGACTAATTTTTGGTTGCATAAACAAGTTATTGGGATTTCTTAGTTGAAATTTCCCCATTCTGAGAAGAAGAAGAAATCCCTTATTAAATCCCCTGTTGGAAAAAATCAATTTTACACTCTAAGAGTAGTCATGCTTTATACACACACATGCACAAAAAGCACCTTTGCACACAAACATGCACTGATGGAAGGTGCAGAGTGACGGACCCTGAGCAGTTGGGGGTTTGATCAATCTTTCCTCGACAGCCTCAACAGTGCCTGTAAACAATGCTGACACCTCCCCAGTGATCAGACAACTTCCAATTTTTTGGTTGGGACTTGAACCAGCAACCCTCAGCTGGTCAAGCCAAGTCCCAACAGAGTATCAGGTATGGGAAGCGCCAGAACTCTTTGGTTGAATGGACAGTACAACAACCTTTTTGTCAAAGTTCTTTTTTATTCATCCCCTGTTGAACTTGAAGGAGAATAATTCCTTGAATTTTAATTCTAATTTTTGAATTCCAAAATGAAAACCATGTAACCACTTATTTTTTGGGGTTGTTTGATATTATTTGTGGAATGGAAAATCCAATTACCAAAGCATAAACAGACCAACCACCCACTGAAACTGTACTCATGTATTCTTAATAACAGGGGGATACTTTTTTAGCCAGGCAGTCAGAAAGCAAGCCACATAGGGTAGAAGTCCAGGCAGCTGGTCAGCGAAGAAGATAGCCTGAAATGTGGTAAGCAGCAACCCAAATGACCCAGTAAAAGTGGTCCAGAGGTTATAACCATAGACTGTATAATGAGTGGACGTAACGACGTTATAGGTTATAACGTGTTGACCATGGCATGGACTCCACAGTGATGGTATCGTCTTTCCAGACCGGAGTAAAGTCAGAGAAGTGAGGAGTATTTCCATCAATGGGGCAGAAAAAGGTTAACAGACATGTCAGGCGAGAATGTGGTCACTCTGCCAGTCAGTGACTTCATTAACCAAACATGGTACGGCCTGTTGGCGGTGTCTATCAACTGTGGTGAAAGATGTACCCAATGACTCAATGAACTCATTGAGAAATGAAAATGTATCATTACTTTGCTTTATTATGATAAGTGCCCTCACTCTCAACCTCAGAACCTCAGGAAGTTAATAAAGGCCCCTTCCTCAGGAAACAGATCACAAGCTACTTATCACTGTAACATGTTATTAGTTTTGTCATGTGGAGTTCTACCAGATACCCGGGTTTGGCTCCTTAGTCCATACTCAAAGAAATAAAGTTCTCATGTTCACTCAATCATGATGCCAAAGCAGCCTGTGGTCAAAATTACACCCGCTGACCCCTCACAGTGAGGAGTGATGGTGATGACTTAATGTGGCTGGATTTGGCCGACGTTAAAGCGCGAACTGTCTCTTAAAGGGCCAGAAGGTCAAAGTTATTCTTCTCCTTTCAGAGCCATTTAATTAACTCTAGGAACTGTTCATAGTTTGTCATTGAAGGGCCATAAGGTCAGTTAGTATCATGGATCTGTCAAGAACAATTTAGTAAGACGTCTCTGAAACAGCCAGCGCTAACAAGGGGAAACAGTGACATGGTAAATATCACAGAAGTGGGTCGGTAAATGTGAAAATAAAGCTGCAAATTACTACAGGAAAACAGTTGGGATCTCCTTGTAATATGAGTAAGTAAGGATGTTCATAATCAATCAGAAATGGTTCAATCCATTGCCTTCATGGATTTCTATGCTTCAAAATTCTCTGATCAATTCTTTACACAAAGCCAGAGTGCCCGCTCTAACGTCAACATAACATGATGTGTGGGCAAAAGTGGGCGAAAATTGGGAGAAAACTTGGAAAAAGGTCGGAAAGTAGCGAAACTTTACAGAGGCCTGTTACTTCTGTTTAAATATCTGTGATATTCTTTTATTCTGAGACACTGAATTTTGTGTTGTATTTTCTGTGAGCCATAATCATCAACATTTTAACAAAAAAAAAAAGGCTTGAAATAATTCACTGCGTACAATGAGTCTATACATTATCTGGGTTAATCTTTCTTGACTAAGTGACCAAAATGATTTAACTTTTTGATTTAACTTTTTGTAATTTTTGAGATGTACCGGTTTGTGCAAACACTTCCTTTTGTTGATTTTTTAAAAACAAAAATCCTGTTTTTTTTTCTCCCCCATGTATGTTTTTCGTAGTCAAAACAAGAATCCAAAACAATTATCATCCCCTTCATTACAGCAATTGATCTCAACAACACAAAAATGGGTAACCTAAAAATAATGGCACTACTCATCTGAAGTCAGTATGGAGGAGACTGATTGCAATTTGAATGTTGTTGCAAATGATTCAGCCATAATCAATACCTTTCCCTAGAAGAAAACAGAGAACTCAATGAAAAAGAAAAGTTGGAGGCAAGGTGACAATTTATCTTTTAACAAATCAAAGTCAAAGAGTTTCTTTCCATAAGATAGCAGTTTTGCTTCAAACTAACTTAATTTTGACTTAACGTGTTTCAGGTAGTGCTGCACGGTACGGCCTAAAATCAATACCTCGATATTTTTTGCTATATCTCAATACACGATATATATCTTGATATTTTGATTTCTCCTGTAAATCACTGTATCAAATGTTCAATTCAACCCTTTAATTGATGAAATGACACCTGTATAATGATTCAAGCAGACCTTTCAGTAAGATTTATAAAATTTGCTGCCAAAAAGGGAAAAATCAAAATCAGGTCAAGTTTAACAAACCGTTTACTTCAAAACACACTTTATATTTTAACATATTTTCAATTCCAGTAAAAGATTTCATTCAGATTTATTTTTCTGGTCGAATGTGTCACACGACTGTCTCAATAGATTTCTATAATTACAACAATGAAGATTGAAAAAATTTGAAAATAACATGAACTAAAACTGGGGATGACTTAATCTAACTTTTATTTCTATAAATCAGCTACTTGTTACTGTTTGTGGAGCTGAAACAATTCAGTTAGTGACTTCTGTCTCTGAGCCTGGGCTCTCACTGAAGTTTTGTGGTGTAATGTTAGTTTTACAGCATGCTCTTATTTCGAAGGACACGCAGGTTCTTAACAGGAAGTTAGTTGGACAATAAACCGAGACGCGTGGATGAACGCTCCGTGAAACGTCTGTGGGAATCTTTAACGTGCAACACGACAGACAGACCAGGGGTTTCCAAAGTGGGGGTCGGGACCCCTAGGCGGGTCGCGAGACGGAGGGGGGTCGCGAGTGGATTTCAGTTTAGAGGGAATATCCACAGCTATCCCAGACCACATCTAATGTACTAACGCCGTTTGGCTCAACATACCTGTGTGAAAAGACTTTCTTGGCCCTGACATTTATCAAAAATAAATATATATCTTGTGTGAACGTGGAGGATGATTTCCGAGTGGCCGTCTCCAAAATTAAACCCAGAATGAATTTGCTGTGCTCCACGCATAGTGCCCATCCATTTCCTTAGGTGAGATAAACACTGAAACATATATCCCAAAAAGTTAACTTACACTGCAACAATGTTCACGTTTACTCAGAGCTACAGTTTATGATTATTACTTAAACTGAATTATTCTTGTTCTTATGTGGAAATGAAAGTATTGAACCAAAATTGAGTTTGCACACGACTGCAAAAATGTTTGTTCACAAATTCCAGAGAAATAACTTTGACATATTCTGCTTTTATTTCATATTAAACTGTTACATGTAAAATCATAACATGGTTTTCAGGCTGTTGTTCTTTTTTGTGTTGTCATAACGCCCATGTTTGGATACGCTTATTGGTGCATGTGTCCTACGTGCACGTTTTCTTATGCTTCAGTCACCTCTGGGGATAGTGGGGGTCACTAGTCTCTGCCACCTTTGTTTTGGGGGTCACGGGCTGAAAAGTTTGGGAACCCCTGAGTTAGACAACTGAATCCCAGAGCAACAGGTTGAACACACAGCAAGACAAGAATCCTTTATTTATCCATCTTTTGTATGACTGTCAGACTTTTATCAAAGGCTTTGATATAAAAGACGACCAATAAACAAGGGTGATGTGTGCGAGAGCCATTAGTCGTCGTGCACCCACTGACCCTGTACAGTGTATGAGCGGCTCGTGACGCTGCTCTGAGTCATCCTGTTATCTGGTGAAGGGCTGTTTTGGAACAAGCAGAGGATACCTTGGGGGAATATCCAGATGTTGTTGTGGACACAATGAGACAAACACTTCAATGAAATATGTGCACATACAATACACTCTTAGGAACTCATAAAAGTGAACATTCACAGACACGGTGGCTTATTAATGCATTGGTAGACGATGCTGCAGCTGGGCTGGAAAATCCCTCAGGACTTTTAAATCATCCAAATTACTTTTTTTTCCTTCTATTGCTGTTTCCTTGTGTGACTTTTTGGCAGTTAGTAGACAAATACTTCTCATCAGTTACATCAAGGAGGAAAAAAAAACCTCCTCATTTATCTCCTTGTTTTTTTTTTAATAGCCGTCTCTCTTCATACTGACCCTTTCCCTTCAGACTGGTATCAGTTTACAGCACCCCAGTCTGATTCATACCTCATTCATTCCTCTTGACATTGGTGAAATACAGGTGTTTTATCCAGATTACTCATGGATAAGGACAGTTGAGCTTACATATTTTTACACAAACATGGAATAATTTAAACTTTATTAAACTGAAGATTTGAAAAAACCTTTATGAGAAGAAAAATAATGTGTGATATAGGACTGAAAGATTTATCGTTTTCTGATCGCAATTTCAAACATCGTGATCATGTGATCGCTAAAGCTGTGATTTTTATTTTGCTCCTGACTGATCCAGGATCTGTTGTATCAGCTGTTTCACACACACCTGTCTTTGAGTGTGAGACTGTTGGGAAAAAATCCTTATTTCATTGGGATTGTTGAATTTTGCTTTTGTTGTTTTGTATTTTACTTTATTTAACTTGACACCATTAAGGATATTTTGCACTACATCATTTTTAAAAGTTAAGAGTCAAAGATAGCTCTTTTTGTTCTTCAGCTTTTTACGACTAAAAATATACTTTAAAAGTCCGGTTTAGAAATAACAAGAATAGTGATAGAAAAGTCAAAGTTTGACTATTTATCTAGAAATCTTTTAAAATTTTTTTGCCTTTTATCCTATAATTTTGTATTCATTTCCTACTTCCGACTTTTTATATCAAAATTTCAACGTTTTATCTCAAACATTGCTTTTATTTTAAAACGTAGACTTTTTATCTTAGACTTTTGTCGACCTTAAATGAGAAAGTTTGGACTTTTTTCACATAATGTTAAATTCATTTCTTAAACTGGGAGTTATTGACTATTTGTCTTAGAATTTTGTCTTAATTTCTAAAAATTAAGATATTGACCGTTTATCTCCATCGTTATTATTTTCATCTTTTCACTACAGTAGTAGCTTTTGATGTTTCAACGGTTTGATGTAAGTTTCTGTCAAGTTTGTAAATGCTACTGTAAACTGTGAAAAACTTCACGAAAGTTTGATTTAAAGAAAATCGTGAATCGAATTGAAATCGCAATTAGATCTTTTTCTAAAACCGTTCAGCTCTAGTGTGAAAGCTGAAAATGTTGATGCACATTTTTCTAAGCCTATAATAAAGGTTTCAGTGATTCTGTGTGATACAAGACATGAAGACAGCGCTCCGTCTGCAGAGTCCATCTATTTGTCCTTCTCTACATCTCTCTTTCAATCTCCCTTCTCTCGGGGCATGGTCAATCCATTAACTTCCAGTGTGTGTGTGTGTGTGACATTCACTGAATTATTAGTCATCAATTGGCCCCCTGACCTATTGCTTCAGTCTGACTCAACCAGTGAAAGGCTGTTTTGTGGCTCCAGTGAAAGCCTGAGTGAGTGTGTTCACACATGCATCTTCATACACAGAGAAATAGCCTCTTCAACAACAACAACAACAAGCGGATTTACATTTTGTGTAATGTTCCATAGAAATATTTCTATTCCAATGATGTAGGCCAGCACTTCCTCTCCCTGCACCTGAATACAAAACTTTCCTCCTGAGAGGCAGCTTCTCCTCTCCAGAGCCCTGCGCCAACTCAATCAGCTTTACTGGGAAAAGTCCAAGACAATTATCATTTTAATCCAGTCCAAAACCACCAAGTGAGTTAGAGCTCTCACAAGTCCAGAAAATACAAACATGACTTGACAAATTGCTAAACGTGTTTTTTCATAAGTTCAATATGAACTAACGTCTCTGTGATGTTACAGTGTGTGCAGTATCTGACAGCTGTCAAACTGTTAAAGCACATGTCGGCTCACAGTCAGGACTAACTCTAGATTAGGTTTGGTTCTGTCTTTGAGTTTGATTTTTTGGTGCATAAAAATATCTGCAGGCAGAATTTTTGGGGATGGTAACCACCGGCCAATTCTGAAATGTTATAATTGTGTATAAACCCGTCAGGAAATGTGCAATTTTCTTGGAGTTTTTTTTCTTCTATCAGTGTCATCTGTTTTCTTACTGTTGTGTCCATACTGCTATTTTGTTTCTCTCATGACCAATTCAAGCCGAGTAACAACTAAACTGCAGTTCCTTGAGCGTCCACTTGAGGCTGCCACTGAAATCAATTAATCTCCATTAACAGCTATTTGAAACTGCTGTTTGACATGTTAACAGCCTGGTTCAAAGAAATTCCAGCCGGCAGCTCATGTTTTGGGGTTATGGTTGATCAAAAGTTAGATGAGTCTGCATTTCCAATATGGTGTCCATCACTTTTGGCCTCATCCTGGCTACCAGAACGTCATTTTCCTAAATGATCAGTGTTTTTACCAGCTACATAAGAACGATAATAAAATGTCTGGGTAGTGATGTCATATGGTTGCACCGGGCTGGATCTCATACAGGATCATATAAGTCCTGGAGCGGACTTCAGTGGTTTCCAGAGGAAGTTTTGTGGGTTTGTGTTGGAAAATAGTCGGCACAGCATTTGGCTTTAGTCTCCGTTTATAATGACCCACACCTGTCAGCTCTTTCATCAGCATGGGCCGGCTAAATGCAGCAAATGCTTCTGGGGAGAAGTGGCCAGAACATAGCCGCGGCTCCATGGGAAGTTGTTTACGCCCACAAG
>RPOG01002635.1:0-25244 GCA_008086565.1 Thalassoma bifasciatum | reverse complement strand
GATTTCCCACAACTTCCTTCTTTTCTTGTCTTTTGGGAAGCTGTGCAGACTAACATCAGTCTCCTTGTTTCCTTTGGACTGAAAAGTGCACCCAAAAGCAGCCACATGTGGCATTATTATGTTTTTTTCCCTCCTCAAACCTCGTGACTTACGGCGACTAGTAGTGAGGAAACGGCCAAATCCAGATGCTCGGCACCAAGCAACCAATCTACATCATCAACCCAGAATGCATTGCGGCAGTAAAACAATGGCTGCGCCCGAAGGATAGAAACTGTGTTTTAAACTGTATTTTTTTTTAAAGAAAAACCAATTTGTTATGTCTTTTAACAACAAATTCTACTTTGAGACAAACATTTAAGCAGATTCATGCCTGTTAGTCCTTACAGTCGGGGTTCCCTTTAAGACTCCAATTATGTTCATGACCTTGTTGTTGATCCTACACAGTAGTTTTGCAAAAACAAATTTAGCAACAGTATCTACATGTTTTCTCCCTGTTCACGCTTTCCATCTCCTCTGAGTTAAAGGTCACTGACCACAGTTTTTGCATAGCATCCATGCATGCCTGACCCATTATTTCCATTTTACCAGAGTTCCCGGAAACCTGATCTACAGATGCTCAACCAGTAGATATGTTTCCATTACACCTAGAATTGCACAAAATCCAAATGTTGCAATAAAAATGGTCATGGAGGAGGGGTGAACTATTTTTAAAAACAATCTAATTTTGTGTATTTTTCCCTGTATTGCAATTGCCCATCTTGTGTCATTGGTATCTGTTGCTAAATTGAAGGGGATTGTTTTTGTTGTTGTTGTTATTGTTTTGAATTAAAAAAAGAAAAGAAAATGTGTTTTTTGTAAAAAAAAAAAAAAATAATAATAATAATAAAACTCTGTTGGCATAAAAGGGTATATCTCAAAAATTTGAATATCATGAAAAAACGAGATATTTTTGGTCACTCATTTCAAACAATGAAACCCAGATACTTTATACACTGACTTTAAAAAGAGTGAACTATTTTAGGCCTTTATTTCTTGAGACGTTGACCATTATGTCAACAGATAATGAAAACCAAAATGCCTCTGAAAAGTTTTGCTACTGTCTTACCATTCCCCAAGTTTTCTCAAGATTTTCACCTTCTTTCACCAATTTTTGTTTCTTTTTGACCATTGTTTCCTTCGTTTACTTATTTTATTGCTTCTTATAGTTTTTGCCACTTTTCACCACTTGGATCGCAGCTCTTTCAAAGGTACTTTTCACCTATTTGTCTCTTTGGTTGGGCAGGGTTGATTAACACTGGTGCCGAGACTAAATCTAACTTGTATCTTGTATTGAGACACATTTGAGGTTAAAGAAATAATGCACTGTGCGATTGCACCAGGCCATATTGCGGTTTAATCTTGTTTAGAAATAACTGCCAGGGCCAGTAATGGATACACAAAAATTTCAAATTTGGGTAAACAGATTTTATTCTCTCATGAGGTGGTTTTCCAGAAGATTCAATATTGAATTCTATTGCAAAAGTGCAATGGAAACACAAAAACATATCATTGGATGTGAATAACAGATGCCTCCCAGAAGTCCCTAGTACATGGTCGCAGCGTTCATATTATAACGCTCTCTACCGTTGTCTGTTGACAACATCAAATTTACAGTTCAGCTCTTGAAATGTTTGAGGTATCCATGGTTACTGCCGCTTACAGTCCTCCTTCCACGAACTGAATCTTGAGATTTAACTCAAGTTGTAATTGAAATCCTGGCGTACGCAACTGCTCTTTATCGAAACTTCAGAAATATCACTTTAATTTTATGAAAACATTAAAGACGCAGCTACTGCAGCCAACATGACAAAGCAACTGAACTGAAGCTTAACATCTCATGACAACCAATATTTCTGATCAACCCCATCAGCACCATTAAGTTTTACAAGATTGTAAAACAATACTACGCTGTACCGAGAACCGATTTCTGAGGTTTTAAATCTGCTGAATCTGTCTTTTAGTCCAACAGAACATAAACCTCTTTGGTAAGAAGTCTCTACATCTTATGCTTCCCCGTGGCCGCAGTTTTGCACGCCGCTCGGAAAGCCAACACGTACGGCCAAACCACAAACAACGGGTTCACATTCAACGACTCGGCCACCGGTCCAGGGGGAGAAATGCNCATGTGTGTGTATAATTATTTCCCTCTCCGGCTCGGGTTGTCACCGGGGACCGAGGCTGTCTAGTCGCTGCCAAAGCCCCATTCACTGTCTGCACATAGCTAGTGTTACGCAACGGCTAATTACTTCCACTCGGCCCCGACTAAAGCATGGACAGGGAAAGAAAAGAGAGAGAGAAAGAGAGAGCAAAGGGTAAAAGAGGGGGGAAGAGAGTGAACATGTGAAAAGGAGATTGCAAGAGAAGGAGACAAATTAAGGGAAGTCAGCAGAGAATTTCTTCAAACCCGAAAAAAGGGGAAGGAGAATAAGGGAGAGAAAGAAAGTGGAGAGGGACAGTCAGACAAAAAGGGAAGCAGAGCCCCTCATCATCTTCCTCTCTGTGTCTCTTTTACTGTGCTTTTGGAAGAAGAGGCCTCCCAAAAAACTAAAAAACATCAAACCGTAATGACCTCTTCACATCCACACAACAGTTTTTACCGACAATCACGGAGCGGCAGCCAAACACAGCCCAAAGAGAGAGACAGCAATGTGGAAGACGAGTGTTGTCAGAGCCAGACGGGGCCCGCAGCTCTTTTTCTTGCCAACAATTTTAGGAGATGATGTCATTATTCATAAAAAAAAAAAAAGATGGAGAAAAATGTGTCTGTGCCTCCAGCTCAACTAGAGCAAAAGTAAAAGGGAAAGGTGGGAGTGGAGGGAGGGAGGGAGGGAGGGGAGCCAGGAACAGGGAGAGATGTAGAGATGAAGACGTCTAAAAAAAGGAGGAGGAAACAGGACGAAAATAACTAAGAGAAAAGATGAGAGGCATGACAGAAGTGAATAGAGCAGGGGTGGAAAAATTCATACTTTAACCTTTAAATATTTCTCTGTTGAGTCAAATAAATGCATCGAAAGTGAAACAAACTGAGACTGAAAGCTGTAGGAAGAAATCACACAAAGATTGGTGAGACTGCGGGGATGTGGTTTGATGATTTGTCACCATTTAGCTCCGTCTCGTACAGTTTGATACAGGTCACATCGGTAAAGTCTGATCGTGTTTGCATTGTCACAGCCAATCGTGCCCTTCTCGGTGTGAGGAGGCGTGTAAGCTAGATACTGATAGGCGTGTCAGCAATGTGATAGTGTGACGGCATAGCAGCACGACACAGTGTACCCCACTAAAAAATCCAATGAAGAAGAAAACCCAGTTGGGGCACCTTAAATCCATAGATAAAAAGACACATACATAAGCCTCGTTTCCACCAAGCGGATCGGTTCAGTTCGTCTCAGTACGGCACGAATTTTGTGGCGTTTCCATGGACTAAAACCGGGACAGGTCCCCTGATAAGCGACCCGTACCGCTCCACTTTTCAGTACCCGACATCCGGCCCATCAAGCAGGGTACGGTTGGCTGTGGAAACGCGCACAGGATCAGGCTTTACTGATCTGACCTGTACCAAACTGTACTAATCCGTACCGGACTGCCTGGTGGAAACTAGGTTTTACATTCAGATTGTGACCATAGACTGTATAATGAGTGGACCTAACGACGTTCGGCTCAAACTGAAGCCTCCAGCAGATGCCCCGCCCCCTGGTCAGACCGACGTCATATCCAGTATTCGGGGCGGGGGACCACAGACCGACGTCATATCCAGTATTCGGGGCGGGGGACCACAGACCGACGTCATATCCAGTATTCGGGGCGGAGGGGTACATAAGGTCTATACTCGGCCCTTTTCTTTAAAAAATTACGATACCTCGTAGAAACGTTTCTCTCATCTTTACGCTAAGGTGGAATGATGATGTCATTTGGCTGCATGGTGTTCGGTGTTTTTTTTCTGAGAAGTTAGTTTCTCATTAGTTATTGGACGTTAAAAACCGCGATATAAGTTTCGTTTTACGATAGTTGACAGCTGCTGTTCGTGAGTAGTTTTATCGGGGATATAAGAAACTTCAGGAAAGAGCCAAAAGGAGACTAAACCCTCTGAAGAAGAAGAAATAAATATTTTTATTTCTCTTTTTACCTTGGCTCCACCGGAAATTCTCTACTGCGCAGACTCTGGCTGCACAATGGCGGCTAGAGAAACGGGGTTTTTTGGCTTCAAAAACGTAGAACGGTGACAGGCGGAGCCACGCTGTCCATTCTATATACAGTCATTGATCGGGGAGAACGAGTGAAAGGGGAAGAAAGAGGCTGATGGTGAAAGTGTGTCTTTAGGATGACAAAGGACTAAATTAAAAGATGAACAAACTGCTGTCACAGCCTCTGACAGAGACCATCAGCTCAGTCTCACACTTACATTCACCCCTCTTCCCATCTATCTCCACATCTCTCCATCATCTCTCCATCGCAGCATCACTGTACAGCACTCCATCATTCTATCACACATCACATAATACATAAGCCCCTCATTCATCCATCTATTCTTATCTGTCTCTGTCATTGCTCCTTCTCTCACAATCTACTCATCTATCTCTCTGCCTTCAGGCTTTCTTCAATCTGTTAGCTCCAGTACAAGTGTGTGAGTGTGTGTGATATTAACTTATTACACAGAGTAAACAGATGGAGGACGCTTTTCTCCTTTCAGATCTCACTGTTTAAAAGATGACGCAGATTTTATTTTTATAGTCGTACTAATTAACTTTCACTTCGTCCTCTGTTCTCGTTCAGACTCAGAGTGCAGTTGTACTCCTCTTCACGTGTACTGAAGCATCGTTTTGCTCTTATTTGTTTTATCGTTGAAAAAAACAAACATCAACCAAAAGCTGCCGATAAGAGTCTTTCCACCACAATCCAAACAGTCCTTTAAGATTCTCCTGTTTACTCAGAAGGTTTGCCATTTGATTTTGCAACAGTTGATATGATTGACTGTTCTTTTCTTTTTTTGTTCTTCATTTATGTGTTCATCTTCATCCACTTTTGTTCGTTAATACCCCGGTTAGAGTTACGACTGAGCCAAGCAGATCAGCAACCAGCATTGTTCAGGGGCTTTTAGAAAATCTATCAGTTATAAAAAAACATATATGGGTCAATGACAAAAAGAGGGTCTAAAAATGTATTTTTTTAAAGTTCTTTGAAAATGGATACGGATTTCTGAGTGAAGAATTAAGTTTTCTAACGGATTTCAGTAGTTGACCAACATTTCAAAGTTTTTAGGTTCATTATTTCTTAGTATTTTTAATTTGAGCACCAAAAAATGTCAGGTGGCGCAACCAAATATATGAAATTGTTCCAGTCACCAATGAAGTGAATTTTGGAAAAAATAGTCATAAAGTCTCTTTAGATGTTTGAAAAGGTGAACCAGTGTTTACAGTAAACCCGAGGAGACCGACTACGTCAAAGGACAAAGGACAAAATAAGAGAAGTGAAATTTTATTTTCAGATTACAATGCCAACGTGGTGGGACTGTAAACTGTTCCTGAAAATTACTGGACAAAAGTTTTTTACATTCCTCAACCGCTTTAAAATTCTTTTTATTTGCAAAGAATGTTTTATTTAAAAAGGTTCAAGCATAAAATAATGCCACTGTATTTTTAATTTCCATTTACAATAACTGACATTCAATTTTTAGAGATTAATTACTGTGGATACTTGTCAGGACGGTTGCTGGTGGACTGTAAAACCCCCAAACTCCTTGG
Organism: Thalassoma bifasciatum; assembly: GCA_008086565.1. Taxonomy (NCBI): domain Eukaryota; kingdom Metazoa; phylum Chordata; class Actinopteri; order Labriformes; family Labridae; genus Thalassoma; species Thalassoma bifasciatum. The sequence continues at coordinate 19,467 of RPOG01002635.1, read as the reverse complement.
TTTTGTGTTTTTTTGTACAATATAAAATTATCAAATTTCTACACAAGTTTATTGTGTCCAAAGTATCTTATTTCTTTATGTACACTACTTTATGAGTTAAGTACTACCTTCCTTTATAACGTGACAGACACAAAAAAAGGGACGTCACCTCATTGACCCACATATAAACTGAATGGACATCAATTCGTTTTGTCTGCACTGTGGAAAGTTTTACTGCAAAATAATGGTGAAAAATCTGGCTGCAGGGATGCCAGTCGTTTTCTGTTATTTTATAGTTCACATACCGTTATTTACTTTTATGGCATAATGATGTGTATTGGAACAATATACCACTCGTATTTTTTTTTTTTTTCATTATTTTATGTTCAATAGTTATCCAACATAAAAAGCTGTACCTGGTGTTCTCCCCTGACTCAGGCCAAAGAAAGTGCACGGACACAGAACATTTGACTGAATTTCACGTGACTAAATGAAACGCCTGTCTCCACTTAGGCGTGTGTTCACTTGTGTTTGGCCTCCCAGTAAGACGTGTGTCTAAAAGGCATTACCAGGCAGTCTGAGCATTTTCATTAGTTCCTAGAATGCCAAACAAACCACACGGGCGTGTGAAGCAGCTGCAGGAGTACTACAGAGACACAACAACCTACCAAGAGGAGGGAAAGAGGAGAGAGAGAGAGAGAGAGACTGACTGATCTATAACATGAGCAGTAGCCTCTAAAGCAGTGGTTCCCAACCTTTTCCAACTCAGGGCCCACTTAAGTCACAAATGTTTTTTGCAGCCCACCTCTCGCCCCTTAAATACAGAGGTCATTTGATGCTTTCTCTGGGCCCTTTTTTTTTTTATAGATATAACTATTTAAAAAATGTTTAACCCTTGGGATACCAAACCCATTGGGGGGAGCAAAATAACCCACTTACTTTTTTAAAATTATTCTTATCATTATGATTATACACCATGTATTTACACCTCTGAAATCTCATGAATTTTGTCCAAACCCATAAGGGAGCAGGACTTCACTTTTTGGAGAAAAATGAGACCACAGTGAGAAAAAAAGTGACAGAAGCAAAAAACAACCAGAAAAGGCTTGGTATCTCTAGAATAAAAATCCTTTGAATCGTGACTGAGTTTCAGCATTTAAAGCAGTATTCTGTATGTTTTTGTTTTAATGTAATCACAGTCCCCCAACACACACAAAAGTCTTACTTTTTTTGAGAATTATTTGGCAGCCCACTTGGAACATCTTCGCGGCCCAGCATGGTGCCACGGCCCACAGGTTGGGAATCACTGCTCTAAAAGTGATCTCATTGGAGCCAAAACAAATACTGAAGTACCCTTCTGGTTCAGGAAACACAATAATCTACCCCTAAAGCTACTTAAAACATGATAAACTACACTACTGGGAGCCAGAATAGTTGACAGTACTCTCTAGGGAGCCAAAGCGTGCTACAGCGCCCTCTCAGGAGCCAAAACGTATTGAAGTGCTCTTTTGGGTACAAAACTTGTGTGACAGTACCATTTTGGTAGCAAAAACACATTCTTACTTGGTCTCCTGTTTGCTGAACCACATTAACCAGTCCTTTTTGCCAAAGTGCATGCCACAGTACTCTCTTGGGAGCCAAAACACGTTAAAGTGCCATTGGGAGCATTGACTGTATATAGAATTAACTATCATAAAACGAAACTTATATCGCGGTTTTTAACGTCCAATAACTCATGAGAAACTAACTTCTCAGAAAAAAAAACACCTGAACACCATGCAGCCAAATGACATCGTCATACTACCTTAGAGTAAAGATGAGAGAAACGTTTCTACGAGGTATCGTAATTTTTTAAAGTTTTCCCGGCTCATATCTGGAATACATGGGGAGGCGGGGCTTATGACCTATACTGCAGCCAGACACCAGGGGGCGAGGCTTATGACCTATACTGCAGCCAGACACCAGGGGGCGGGGCTTATGACCTATACTCCAGCCAGACACCAGGGGGCGGGGCTTATGACCTATACTGCAGCCAGACACCAGGGGGCGGGACTTATGACCTATACTGCAGCCAGACACCAGGGGGCGGGGCATCTGCTGGAGGCTTCAGTTTGAGCCGAACATCGTTACGTCCACTCATTATCCAGTCTATGTTTGGGAGCCAAGGCATGTGCTAAACTGTCCTCTTCGGTGCCAAAACAGTTGCTAAAGTGCCACTCTGGAAGCCCAAACGTGCAAAAGTGCCTGCTTGGGAGTCAAAACATGTGCCAAAGTGCTCTTTTGGGAGCCAAAACTCATGATGAAGTGCCCTCCTTGTTGGCCAATCACACTAATTTGACCCTTTGGCTGGTTAAAATATGATAAACTGCACTTTTGGGCGCAGAAATATGCCTTTTATGTCTGTTTCTCCTTTTGCGCATGCCACTGAACATGAGAGCGAATAAAAGTAGGTTGAAGTGCAAAGTCTGCAAACATCTGCAAACCAGCTTTCTTCAGTGCGTCTGTGTTGAAGTCTGCATGCTTCCTTGCCTGCACATGCATCCAGATCTGCTTGGCACAGTGTGTGTGTGTGTGTGTACACATGATATATATACGGCTTTGGTTTGAGTTTATACTGTGGGTGTGTGAATTTGTGAGTCTGCATACTTTCCATGAAAAAATGTGAAAAGCAAGAAAGGAAGGAAATAACATGCAGTTGAATCAAAATGTTTCCAAATGGATGACAAATTGATAATAATATTCCAACAATATTACAAAAAACTCTGGAATTTCTAACAGCTGTCCAAGGATGTTTTTTGGATGTTCCCATTTGACAAAGCAGCTGTTAGTCATGGCAAACCCAGTTTTTCTGACATGATCTCTTTGAGAGTTGGACGTCTGCCAGCGCAACTCAGTGACTTCACGTCTATGATAGTTAAAGCACACAGCTCCTCCAGAAGCAGAATGACCATGAAACAGAAACTTAGTGCTCATCCTACCTGACCACAGGCTCTGGTATGGCCTCCAGGCTGGCAGGGACCTGAACCCCCTTCTCCCACTCTTGTCTCCACGGGTCTGAGAGCACGTAGAAGTCGTCCGGGCCGAGCTGGGCTGAGTCTGGCAGCTTCATGGCCGTGATGAAGTCGGTGCGAAACACCTGCAAAAAGGGAAGAAATGGCGCATAAGTGGTCAAAATCAGAGCGGATATTTACCCATAAACCCTGCTCTAAGAACCCCAAGCTTTAGGGATCAAAACTGAGAAACTGAAGCTGAAAAACATCTCTTTTCATACCAATCAGTTTCCTGAGAGCCCTTATATCTTTTTCTTGAATCTCTCAGTCGGTTGCTCTCGTTCCTCTTCAACATCCACTCATTTCCCTCACTTCTATCTTTTCATAACATGCCCCTCTGACATCTTAAGAGTGACTAAGATGAGAAGAAAAAAATGCAATTGAAGGAAACTGGGCGACATTTGGAACAAATGAGGAGCCACAGTTTCAACACTTACCACGACCATTTGCTATTCAAGAACAGAAACAAGCTCTCTACAACAACAAAAAATTAACTGCGCTTTAAGCAAGAAGAGTGAATCTCACTCAGCACAAATGGATGAACTTAACACGCTACTTGGAGCTACATCACTAATACAGCACATTATTACAGGTGAATGGGAAAGAAAGACTTTGTGCTTTGTGCCAACATAAGTATGCTGTTGAAATCCACAATTTAATAGATGTGATACTGTGAGTGTGACTCGTTTAACCGGCTCCAGCTCCGGAGATAATTCTATTTTATTTAAGGGCCTTTTGAAGATAAAGAGTGGGAGGATGTGGGTGAGGAGGGGCATAAGAAAAAATAACAGTCCAACTTGGAAAGAATTCAACCTGAAATTCATGTGATGCTTCAAGACACTGTTAACAATATCAATATATCACAGAAATACCAACACACCAGTTGATGCTGGAGGAACTTCAAAATGCTGTAATATTATTTGGTCATGGAGGGAAACTTAAATGGTGGAACCTCTGTGCAGGAACTATGAATCATCATGCAACCCGAGTTAATACAGTATCTCATTGTATCCTGACCACACTTATGTCTGTTCTATGTGTCAATGACGTGACGTCCCTTTTTTTGTGTCCGAGTGCAGTATTTCCTTCCATCATGAATTGAGTATTTCATCACATGTATTTCTTTATTCTATGAAACCTGTGTTATTTGAACACATCTTTAAACTATTAAATATATTGTACAAAAAAACACAAAACCAAGGAGTTTGGGGGTTTTACAGTCCACCACGTTGGCAGGACTGTTCATACCACAGTAATTAAACTCTAAAAATTGAATGTCAGTTATTGTAAATGGAAATTAAAAATACAGTGGCATTATTTTATGCTTAAACCTTTTTAAATAAAACATTCTTTGCAAATAAAAAGAATTTTGCAGCTGTTGAGAAATGTAAAAAACTTTTGTCCCGTAATTTTCACCTTGTCAAATGTCAGGATGGTGCAACCGTAACATTAGACTTTTATTTTAAAGTGAAGAGAATAAAACAGGAAACAGGAAACTGCATCAGCCAGAGGAGCCCAAATGACATTTGTGACCAAGTGGAAAAGTTTGTAGATTTCTCTGAAATACTGATAAAAAAGTTTTTTTCACTTCATTGGTGACTGGAACAATTTCCATGTCAGGTGGAACAACCAATGTAATAATGTGAAATGTTATTTTAACATCAAATTATTTATCTTATTCACAAATAAAAGAAATGAAACACACAAAATGAAAATGTATGAGTCACTACAGACACTTGAGAGATACTTGCCAATAATTTCACACAGAAAAAATAACAGGAACATATAAATATATTTTCATATATTTGGTTGCTCCACCTGACATTTTTTGGTGCTCAAATTAAAAACACTAAAAAATAATGAACCTAAAATCTTTGAAATGTTGGTCAACTACTGAAATCTGTTAGAAAACATAATTCTTCACCCAGAAATATGTTTTTTAATCCATTTTCAAAGAACTTTTTAAAAATATGTTTTTAGACCCTCTTTTTGTCATTGACCCCTATAACATGGTAAAGTGCGTGGTAGAGGACAATATGAAAGAGTTTTCAGGAGACCAGAGGGAATGGTTGGATTCAAGTAGATACAATCACTCTCAGGTATAATGTGAACACACACACACACACACACACACACTCATAAACACACACACAGTCTGGCTCTCCGTCTGCCCTAACAGGGACCTGAAGCAACGATATAATCAGTCATAAAGTCAAGGACATCAGCCAAGATCATACTCACAAACACACACACACACACACACACACACACTCAGGTCAGTACAAAATCAACTGTATGACTTCACTTTACATTTTATCATCTTATAAGCCTCCTTATCCCAATCTTATTAGCTCTCTTCCCCCCTCTCTCTGTCCCTTACCCTGTCCTCTATCACTCCATTAACATCTCCATTTTTCCCTCCTTCCTCTGCTTCTTCTCTCTCTCTTTCTTGTCCTTCCTCTCTCTGCCTGAGCCTTGTGGTAAAGTGTGTCAGTGCAGTATATAAAAAAGACCATATGTAAAAAGCAGCATCATGCTTCTGCTACTTGGCTGCCTCTTCTGTCTGCTCGCCAGATCAAATAAATAATTCAATGAAGGAAGAGAGTGTGTGTCTGCATGTGTGTGTGTGTCTATAACTGCATTTAAAGCGGGAGTTTAACTGCGTGATTGTTTATGAACAACCCAGCATGACTTGCCGTGACGTACCAGAAACCCAGAATGATGCAGACTCTTTCTCCCATACTACCCACAATCTCTTTTTTTCTCAAAACTCCTCATTAGTGGGTAAAAAAAAAAGAAAAAAAAGGACAGAGAGAGGAGGAGAAGAAGGGTAGAAAAGGATGTAAACAGGAGGCAAGGAAGTGAATAGATGGGGGGGAAGAAACGGTACAAGGAGGGGAACATAGGATAACAATAACATCAAATTTATCATAAAATTTCATATTTTTGTGTAGACCTTAGCGTGGTAGATTTGCACGAAAAAGTTCATGTATGACCAAGTTCAAGTTACATCAAAAATCCTTAAATTTGGACGCCTATCATGGCCATGCCTATTAAGTTATGGAAAATGTTTTGTTACCTCTTCATCCTCAATGTGTTTAGTACACACACACCAAATTTGGAGTTTATTTGGCAAAAACCTTAGAAGGAACTCTTTCAAACGCGCACACTAAGATTTGTCAAAATTTGTCATGTAAGTCAAATTATAAAGCTCCTGTTTTGAATTAACTATGGTCGAAAGAGACTTTTTTGCACATCTTAGCATGATAGTTACGCACAAAAAAAATTGTAAGAATATGAGAAGCAATATTTAGTCAGTAGGGGGAGCTATGGAGCCTACATACTTTTTTTTTTTTTAAATACATGTTGAAAGTATATGATTTGGGATTTAAAGTGAGGTGAGAAGAATAACCTTTTGGGTTTCAAGGGGGGCTTGGAGGGCCTTCCCTGACCCGGGTTGTCCAGCTTGGGCCCTAATGATGATGAGAAAAAGCAAGAAGGTTTTAAAATGTAGAAAAAAAAGAGAACTGATGTAAAGGGGGGAGGCAAAAAGTAAGAAGCTGAGGAGAAAAGAGAATGAGGAGAAACAGGGGCCCCAGGAGACAAAATGATGGAAAGTGAGAGAAACAGAAGAAAGGGAAAGAGAGTCAAGAAAATTAGAGAAGAGAAGAAGAGGAGAAGAACAGAAGAGGAAATGTCAGTCTATCAGTTTTATTACTGTGTGTTTGCACAGGAACGACTGCAGCTAATTAATGAGTAGGAAACACTATTACAAGCTCCTGCAGTTTTATGTTCTGCACCCTCCTCTCCCTCTCTTTCTCTCTCTCTCTCTCTGTCTCTGTCTCTGTCTAACTCTATCTTTTCCTCCACTCTTCTCCTGCATGTCCTCTTCATCTCTCTCTTCTCCCTGCGACAGGTTTGGGAGTCATCCCGGCTTGGTGATAGATGACAGGCGGGCAGATGGAAGAGGAGCATTATAAAAAGATGAGTTCAGCAGGTAGACGGGCAGAGAGTCAGACAGGTGGAGGACGGAGGATGAAGAGTTGCCATTTCCAAAACGTGAAGCAAATTTTACCCGGAGTATAAAATGCAAATGAACGCACTTCTTTCAGAGTCAAACAACACATCAGGGAAGAAAATGGAAAAACAGAGTCATCCAAGAGCTGATTAGATGTTTGTCTTCTGCAGAGTCACTTAATGTCAGCTGTATTTCATGCAAAGACGAAAAACAAAGAAATGCATTTGGCTGTTTTATAACGGAGCAACTAATGAAGAGTTATGATAGTGCAAATGTCATTTCTGGCTGCTTCTTCTGGACTGTTGTGCAACCAGCCCGGGGCAGCAATGGAAACTTAGTAATCACTCAAAAAGTGCACTTTCTTTTTCCATTTATCGCATGATTTATTCATCGCTGGAATGATTTTCCACATCGATTAGCTTTAATAACTTTGTTNGCAATCATTTCATATGTCATCACGACATCCACTACAGGCAGCTGCTTATAGCCAATACTAATCAAGTTTGTTTACATATTTCTGCTGCAACAGAGTGAAAATGCCAAGTTTTTAGTTTGAAACACCATGTGAGGTCAGCCAGAAGGCATGAGCATAATAACATCTCCTGTTGATTCCCTCCCTGGTGCACTTCATGCCCAGAAACCATAATTCAGTTTTCGCCCACAGTCAAGTGTCTCTCCGGACCACGGCTCAGCAACAATCAGATCAAACGGCTTCAGGAGGGGACACAGAAACAGATAATCAGGCTTATTTTGGGCCTGGCTAAGTTTAGCCGAGAAGTCTGGGTTGTTTGTCCCATGAGGCATCTCATTGAGCACGCCGCTCAGGTTTGAAACTATCCCTCAGCACCTTTCCTACATGACTCACCGAACATCCTGTACACACAAAATAGACATTTTTCCATCCACAATGGAAGTGAATAGAAGATTTGATCCAAAGAGCTTCACAAGCAAGGATGCGGCCAGGTTGACCATTTTGTCGACAACTGCGTGAGCAAAGAGTTCAACAGTTTAAGAACAATGTTGCTTGACATCATTTTAAAAAATATATTATTATGAATTAGGGCTGCGCGGTATACATGGTATGATGGTAGAAACGGCACAAATTTGGCTCACGGGAGAGATTTGTGCTCTACCGTCATACCGTGACGTCACAACGATCCGATTCTCTTATCGATTCCTAAAGTAGGCTTTTACAGTTTTTCTCTGTCAGCAACATTTTATAATGTATATAAGTCGAAAAGTCTTAAATTGGTCACTGGATCTGGATATCTCAAGACATGAATACATAAAAATAAGTTAAAAAAAAATCTTATGCCACATGACATAATGGATTATTCCATTTCATGTTACTGACTGAAGAAATATCAGAAATGTAAAGAAAGCAATTTCAGTTTTCTGAGAGAGACAAAAATGATGAGCAGAATCTAAAGGTGGGGACATGACAGAAGAAGAAGAACCTGAAAACAACTTTCTTTAACCTCCGGTTGGAAAACATCTGGCTCTTAGAATTTGGACATTTAGAGTTCTCTGTGTTGTTCTAAAAGAGTAGTTGTGACATGTTTCTGTGATGAAAGTTGAAATTCTGTTTTGAAACAGAAGTTATATTGATGTATGCTAACCGCTAGCATGTCAATGGGATTTCCCATAGTCAGCTAGCTTCGAGCTATCGCTACATTTACTATGCCGTTTTCGGGACAGTAGTAGATGTATAACATGTTAAATGTATTGCATATGAATCTTTTGTGAGACAGTGATGAACCTTTCTTTGTGTGTTCAGTTTCTTGAGTAAAACTTTAAGCAGAAAATCCTGAATCTGAGTTTTCTGAAACTGTTATGTAGCCGCTAAGTGAAGCTAACTCAGGCAGAGGACGTAAGGTCCGTCTGCTACGGCGTAAAGAATCGATAAGAGGAACCGTTAAGCTAGAACACTAACAATATCAATGGATTGAACCATTTCTTATCGATTCCTAACAGGAACCGGTTCTCGATACCCATCCCTAGTCGGGGTAACTTGACTTTGTGACGTCGTGACGTCATCGTATTTTCCTCTGTGTGGAAATGACTGCGAGCACAGTGACGGCGGAGGAGGAGGAGGAACTGGTCAAAAAAAACGGTGCTACTTCTGTGATTTGGACATGTTTCAGGTTCAGGATGTGGAGCAGAAAAATGTCATCTGTAAGATGTGTGGTAACTCGTTCACAATTTTGGATTACAGAACCTTTTCACTGTTTTTGCCATTTGCCTTATAGAAAACCCCTCTTACTTGAAGTTTGCAATATCCATTTTATTTTGGTATTATTGAAGAATTTTGTTCTTCTGAGGCACTATCCTTATTTCTGTTGTTCTTCTGCATGATAAATGCTTTTACATTAAAATCACATTATATGCTTTTTTGTTGCTTTTTAAATCAACTAAGCTTTGATAAGAGACTATAAAACCCATTCAGAAACACTTCCATTATAAATTTTGAACCACAACATTTACACCGTGACATGAATTTTGGGTCATACCGCCCAGCCTTACAATGAATAAAGGGACACATAATTTCAGATTTCCACAAAATGCCCCCACAGGGAGAATAAAGAAACCAAAATAAGAAAAAAAACATTCACACAAACCAAAGCAGAGTAAGACTAAAACTCATACCTCTCATGGTCAAACACACTGAGATAGAAATGATTTACACACACACACAGATGCACGCACGCATGTATGCACGCACGCAGGCAGGCAGGCAGACACACACACACACACACACTGGAGTCAGGCAGTGAGTCAGTAGGTCAGTGTGCTGTGCTGAGTTATGGGCTGTATGCATGCTGGGCTCTCATTAAGTCTTATCTAGATCTAGACTGATGACATGCTCAGCAGTGTCTATGCATGTCTCTGTGTGAGTGTGTGTGTGTGTGTGTGTGTGTGTGTGTGTTTGTGTGTGTGTGCATGTCTGGAAGGGTTGCTGCCAGACTGACAGAAATAGTAATCACAGTCAAAAACAGGAACACACTGAGCTCTGTGTGTAAGAAATCCGATCTAAGAAATGTTCATGGATCTTTCACTGTGCTCACATTAAACCTGTTAGAAAAGCGTCTGCAAACATAACTCTGACCTCTGCCTCAACATCCACAGCTGAAAATATCACACAATAGCATCGAGCTCTGCTTTGGCAAAGAGACTCTTTGGATTAACTTTGACTTCACTTAAAATGACGACGGCTAACACCCTGTCTGTAAGGGGGGTGTTTACTCAGTGGTGTGCACAGAGGGGGGGGACAGCAAGCTGAATGCCCTCTTTGGAGCCAAAATGTGCACTACAGTGCTGTCTTAAGAGCAAAAATATGCCCTTGAGTATCCACCTGGGAGGTTGAAAATGTTTTAAAGCGCCCTCCTGGGAGCCAAAACACATTTATCTGCCCTTTAGGTGGTTGAAATATAATTTTTCAGGATTACGGGAGCCAAAACACATGCTTGAGTTCCACTCAGGTGTCAGAGTACAATCAAGGTCCAATTCCAATTCCTTTCTTAACCCTCAATCTTAGTAGCCCTCAAAACCAAGTGTTCAGGTCTATCTTGTGACTTAGAAATGGGACACCCCTTAAATGCAATTGAAATTGTTGTGGACTGTCTGTCAGTTATTCCTTCGGTTAGCGTTATCAAAAAAATATCTGTATAAATAACACAACCACGGACATATTCAGCTGTCACAGCATACCATAGTTTATTGAAAGGTAAACACCAGCTATAACTATCGTTACATAACTCTGCAGCTACAGGAGATGACATTAGCCCGGTCATCTTATACCATTATCGGCACAAGCATGTTATATAGGCTGTTATCTTGATAAACAATTACATTACCACAGAGAAAAATGACCATTTTGTAACATTAACTAACTTAAACGATAGCAACATGGCTTGTCTGCACCGGACGCTATTGACAAAAGATCGTAAAATAAAAATAAATGTTGTGCAACAACGAGGTAAATAATCCATAAAATGGGTCTAATCTGAGATAAAACAATGGTTTTCGTAATATTTAAATCTCCATTAACAAAGAAAATACTATATTTGTAGCTCGCCTTCTCTGCCGCTTTGGACGCCATATTTATTAACTGAAAATACGCAATGCATTCTGGATGTCCCTTAGTCCCAAGGGTGGTGTCGGAAAATCTCAGTATTGAGGGAGATACAGCCTCAAACTTAACCCTCAACCTTAACTTTCTGAGAATCGGGACAGCACTTACACTTCGCGGGAGCGCGCATTTAGAGATTGAGGGTTAAGACAGGAATTGGAATTCACCCAAAGTCTCCTCTTAGGAGCCAAAATTCAAGCTTAAGTGCCTTCCTTGGGCTGGCCAGTATTGGACCGGGTGAAATTGTTTGTTAATGGAGCTTGGCAAGATGGATCGGCAGGATTTCAGAAGATGAATCAGACAAGTCCATCTGCTCTGCAAGGTTAGTGTGCTGGAGGTTTAAGGCCATAATATCAGACATTTCCATGCTTCTGTGAAGTAATGGCAGAAATGACACTCTTTAAATGTTGAACTTCAGAATGACAACTATTAATCTACTCCTTTTAAATGCAGTTGTTATGTTTATTTCCTTTTGCTTGACGTTCTGCCCCCAAATAATGATGATGTCATCAAACTCAAGGACATATTTACAACTTCTGACTGTCTTTGTTAGCACTCATTTCACACTTTGCAGGAGAAAAGATGAAGAAAAAGTAATTTATTATGTCACAGCTTTCCCAAACTTGACAGGAAGAATCCATGAAATGACTCAGGTTGTTTGCACGCGGCTGTGTGGGACAGTTTTGCCTGTCAGTCTTATTTCTGGGAGCAACCACAGAGCAGTGACAGATTAACCTCGTCTGTTTCCTCGTGAGCTGAACAGAGCAAAAGCCACAGAGGAAGACTGTTGAAAGCTGACATTTTAAACAAGGAAATGCAACCACACCCAAGCTGCGAGAGGTACACGCTGTCACCATCACACCGATACCAAAACTGGAACAAACTTTCAGATAAACAGAGAGAAACCACAGAGTAGCAAGCACATCTCACCACATACAGATAGAGGTAGAAAACAAAGTGCCCGTGGATTCATATATGGTCACACACAGATGCATTTAACACAAAGTACACAGCGCTGACACACATATGTACAGTTGACACAGGTGCACAGACTCCAGCCCGTCCACCCACACAATAAACCATGTTATCATGAAGCAGATCAGCCAATTTTTCTGAAGCACAGAGACAAAGTGCTTTAAGAGGTTTCAGAGGCCGGTGACATCACACACTGCCGTTCAACTCACTGGGAGGGTTTCAAAGTGGTGGTTGCCGAATATTTGAAAGTTTAAAGAAAAATACCTCATTAGAAATGTGTCAAATTGTGTTTTTAATCATATTTGGATTATTTATTTTGCAGTTATTTGCACTGAGTGATAATGTGATTGTCTTTTTTTAAATTTTCTGGTTGTTTAGTTATTGTACTGAATTGATTATTTATCTGAGGTTCTGTTTTTCATGTTAATAAAAATGTTTTTATGGCTTTCCTTGGTATTGGAAATGGTATTGAGTATGAAATATCCTCTCAGGTAAAGGTATCAAGTTTAAAATTTCAGTATCCTGACAACCCTACTCCCATTGGACTAAAATAACTGGACGTAGTCTCCATGACGCGTCAGGACACCCTTAGTTGAAACTCACAATGTCTCACCCAGCTTTCATGATGTATCAAATGGCAAACTGCCTCATTCTTTCAGGTTTTACATGATTTTACATAATATAATTGAGAAGATAAACCCATGAAAAGGGGATTTTTGGGGGGGTATATGGTATTCTAGAGTATTAAAAACAACAACAATGTACAAATTGAACAAAAAAACGTGGCCGGGATAATGACGTGACGTCCCTTTTTTGTGTCTGAGTGCAATATTTCCTTCCATCATGAATTGAGTATTTCATCACATGTATTTCTTTATTCTATGAAACCTGTGTTATTTGAACACATCTTTAAAATATCAAAATTTTTTTGTGTTTTGGTTCCTCAAACCCCCAAAATGTCAGGTGGTGCAACCGTCCTGACAAGTATCCACAGTAATTAAACTCTAAAAATTGAATTTCAGTTATTGTAAATGGAAATTAAAAATACAGTGGCATTATTTTATGCTTGAACCTTTTTAAATAAAACATTCTTTGCAAATAAAAATCATTTTAAAGCTGTTGAGAAATTTAAAAAACTTCTGTCCCGTAATTTTCACCTTGTCAGAGAAGAAGAGAATAAAACAGGAAACAGGAAACTGCATCAGCCAGAGGAGCCCAAATGACATTTGTGACCAAGTGGAAAAGTTTGTAGATTTCTCTGAAATACTGATAAAAAAGGTTTTTTCACTTCATTGGTGACTGGAACAATTTCCATGTCAGGTGGTACAACCAATGTAATAATGTGAAATGTTATTTTAACATCAAATTATTTATCTTATTCACAAATAAAAGAAATAAAACACACAAAATGAAAATGTATGAGTCACTACAGACACTTGAGAGATACTTGCCAATAATTTCACACAGAAAAAATAACAGGAACATATAAATATATTTTCATATATTTGGTTGCACCACCTGACATTTTTGGGTGCTCAAATTAAAAATACTAAAAAATAATGAACCTAAAATCTTTGAAATGTTGGTCATCTACTGAAATCTGTTAGAAAACATAATTCTTCTCTCAGAAATATGTTTTTTATCCATTTTCAAAGAACTTTTTAAAAATACATTTTGGACCCTCTTTTTGTCAATGACCCAGCCACAAAAACACGATAAGATCTCAACCATGGATTTTGTGAACCGTTCTTTCCCTTCTTCAAACATCTTCTGACTCTTTCCACCCTGAGCAGAGATTTTTCAGTTTTATGTAGAATCTGTGAATGCACAGAAAAAAAGAGAGCTGAATAACTTCTAAAGAAAACTGATAAACAGAAATGAATCCTTTCAAAGCCTTGGAGTTCAATTCCATCCCCTTTGCAAAACCATAATAAGGGCTTGGAAATATGATAATGTAAGAGTTCTCCATTTGAAGGACAGGAGGATGAAGCCAAACGTGGACTGACTGAACTGTGAAGGACTCCTTCACCCTCTGGCATTGTGACAGATTCTGGTGAACAGGGTTTAGAATAATCACTCTGGACTGTCAGGAAGTAATAGAGAGTCAGGGCTCAGAGCTGAGCCTCAAACAGGTTCAAAGACTCAAAAAGTAAAGGAGGATAAAGCATCTATAAAACCTGTTGTAGACAATAGAGAGGAGGGAAAACAGGCACGAAACAAAGAGAGGGGGATGAAAGCAGAGTTGAAGAAGCAGAATTACAGAAATGAAAGGAGCAGAGAGAGAAAACAGAAGAGGATGAGAGTTTTTTTTTCTGTCTGCTGGGCATCATGGCTACCTGGCTCTCCACAGTGCGTCATGGCAGATGTCGACTAACGGAGAGAGGAGGCTAATTTTAGCAGCCACATCACAGCGCAGGGACGGGCTCTAATGATTGGCTGCTCGGAAGGTCCACAGGACTCAGGAAGATGAGTGTGTGTGTGTGTGTGTGTGTGTGTTAGTGTTGAGTGGGTGATTAAGAGTGAGAAAAAGATGGCGAGGGAGAGAAAGGGCTTGATGAAAGAGTGACAGAATGAGTGAGCAGAGGGTGTGTGTGTGTGTGTGTGTGTGTGTTTGAGAAGTCAGTGCATTAGTACAGTGACTCAGTGATTTCAGCAGCACAAACACACACACACACACACACTCAAACACACTCTCCATAAAATGCACCAAGACAGAAATCTGTTGCCTTCTCAAACCAACAGAATGTAATGACTGTAACAAACGATGGCCATAAACTGAATTAAAGGAGGATTTCACCACATTTCCAGTCCATGTCCAGCTGGTGTTGATGGTAAATGTGGTCAATTGATGAAATGAATCATAAAGAAAGCGAAAAATCTCCAGATGGTCAAGCTGTGCCTGAATGTATCGGGACATTTTGCACATAAGCAGTCCGGATGTTTCTTTAGTTGTTTACTCGAGCTCGAAAAGACGGGATGGTTGTCAGAGTCCACCAACGAGGGAATACCAATCATGACATCCTTTGCAGTAATACACCTTCAAATGAGAAGTAAAAAATCTCATTTATGCTACCTTCATGTATGAAAGTAGAGAGACTAACTTTAGATGATGTCATTACTTACATACTCTCATGTTTCTTCACACTAGAGCTGAAACAATAATGCTTTTATGACTACATGCTAATTTTCATACGCTGTCAAGTGAAGAAGATAATAAATAAAAACATGTTAAGTCTAGATGGTTAGTTGTCAAATTTAGCTCACTAGTCATTGATGGATAAAATACCAAGTAGCACAGGTGCCTTTGTTTTTGTTTTCCTGTAAAATTTCCTTGAGTAACCATCACTATTTGCACTGCAAAAACGGAAATCTAAGCAAGTAATTTTGTCTTATTTGTAGTAAAAATTGTCTTTTTGTTCTTAATTTGAGCCACATTCACCAGACCAGGGCATAAAAATGTCTTATTTCAAGTTTTTTAAGACAAAAATGAGGTGTAAATTGCTTGTAACAAGTCAAAAAAATCTGCTAATTTGTCCGGGAAGTTTCTTGAAATTAGAAAGATGTCTTAAAACAAGAATCTTTTATCTTATCCTATTGGCAGATTTTTTCTTACTTGTTACAAGCAATTGATGCCTCATTTTTGTCTCTAAAAAACTTGAAATGAGACATTTTTATGACCTTGTCTCGTAAATGTGGCTCAAATCAAGAATAGTAAGACCAATTCGACTAAAAATAAGACATAATGACTTGATTAGATTTCAGTTTTGTGTTGTTGGTTCGCTCAATGTGCATCAAAAGATAAACTGATTGTCTAAAAAAGGAAAAGAATGATTTCTTTAATATTAAGTGAAATGTCTTATTTTCTCATATACTATATTCATAGCTGCTCCTTAACCAAAATAAAATAAGTTTGATCTGATAACTTGATTAATTGATGGAATTTCAGCACAATACTTGATTACTAAAGTATTTGGCAGTTAGTAACATCTTAGTGACTTATGCAACGTCAAATTGAGAGAAACGCACTGACTGCAAGGTTTGTGAACTCAAACTGAAAAAAAAAGAAACACTTTTGTGTTTTAAATTCTTATATTTCAACTCACAGCTGCCTGGAGGACTCAGACTCACCTCTTTAACTTTTCACGACCAAGTGTCTCGGAGAGATATTTACTCTAAATCGAAGCAGAATAAGTGCTGAACACGGCATTTCTCAAAATACAGCTGTTACACACACACACACACACACACACACACACACACACACACACATCTCTGCATTCCACAATTGTCTTAGCATTTGTTTTCTCCTGCTACAGCAATCTTCCCCCCAGTTTTTCTTTATCTGTGGGCTACAGACCTCTGAATGAAAAATGGATGCCTCACTCCAATTTATTTCTCCCCAAAGCCGGACAGGGAGGAGGAGAGAGAGAGAGAGAAGAGGAGAGAGAAGAGGAGAGAGCTTAGTGCAAGAAAAGGCAGAAGATATATGTAAAACAGACGGAGTGTATGAAACCAGATGAATGCACCACAGGGAGAGGAGGCATTTGGCTCGCCGGACTCCAATCAAAAAGACGTCAATGGAGGGAAGAGGGGAACAAGAGAGGGGAGAGGAACAGTGGCAGGATAAAGAAAAGAAAGTGAAGTGCACACTCAGCTGGCGCTAGCATCTTCTCCTGATGTTCTTCCAGGAGAAGCCTTTCATTCTGGATCATTTAGCCTCCATTTCCTTTTTTTTCTTTTTTTTTCTGAAGCCTGGAAAACTGAGCTGGAGTTTTGAAAAAGTGGCCAAAGAGAGAAAAAGGGAGGAATGAAAAAGTAAGACAGAAAGAAGAGAGAGGTCCCACTTGGGTGAGATAAGCTATCTGAAAGACAAATGTGCTCTGAGGAAGTTTCCTCAGCCAAGAAACTGCCTGGGAAAATAATCAGGAGTGGATTAGCACACAGCCCAGGTGTTCCTACAGTAAATATCTGTGACATTTTTTTTCACAACACGCTACTCTCCATACTGATACATCACAAAAACAGATCGACCTCTAAGCAGCTCGTGAAAACATAGACAGTCTCTGCTCAAAACACTGGCAGGAGTTTCTTTTCCGGAACAGACACTTTGCATTTCAGGCAGCGGCAGAGCTCCATTTGTTTTACATAGAGAGGAAAACAACGTGGGGCTTGGAAAAGAGAGGAAGGATTCTTGGATAGATGCTCTCACTGGATGACTGCAGAGTTATTTGCACGAAAAAATAGTCCCAACGACCAGTCCACAAGGTCAAAACATGTAAATATTCCGCATTTTTCACTCCTTCCGACTCCTTCAAAATATCAGATAACCTTGTGACATGAATATTGCCCATGCATATATCACTATGTCGATACTGAAACGTATTGTGCAGCCCTAGTACACTGCAAAAACTGAAATCTAAGCAAGTCATTATGTCTTATTTTTAGTCAAATTTCTCTTACTATTCTTAATTTGAGCCACATTTACTAGACAAGGTCATAAAAATGTCTCATTTCAAGTTTTTTAAAGACAAAAATGAGGCATCAATTGCTTGTAAAAAGTAAAAAAAAATCTGCCAATGGGATAAGATAAAATATTCTTGTTTTAAGACATCTTTCTAATTTCAAGAAACTTCCTGGGCGAATTCGTCTTATCCCATTGGCTGATTTTTTTGACCTGTTACAAGCAATTTACACCTCATTTTTGTCTTAAAAAAACTTGAAATAAGACATTTTTATGCCCTGGTCTGGTGAATGTGGCTCAAATTAAGAACAAAAAGACAATTTATACTACAAATAAGACAAAATTACTTGCTTAGATTTCCGTTTTTGCAGTGCAAATAGTGATGGTTGCTCAAGGAAATTTTACAAGAAAACAAAAACAAAGGCACCTGTGCTACTTGGTATTTTATCCATCAATGACTAGTGAGCTAAATTTGACAACTTACCAGCTAGACTTACTAGACAAGTTCATAAAAATGTCTCATTTCAAGTTTTTTAAAGACAAAAATGAAGCATCAATTGCTTGTAAAAAGTAAAAAAAATCTGCCAATGGGATAAGATAAAAGATTCTTGTTTTAAGACATCTTTCAAATTTCAAGAAACTTCCCGGGTGAATTCGTCTTATCCCATTGGCAGATTTTTTTGACCTGTTACAAGCAATTTACACCTCATTTTTGTCTTAAAAAACTTGAAATAAGACATTTTTATGACCTGGTCTGGTGAATGTGGCTCAAATTAAGAACAAAAAGACAATTTTAACTACAAATAAGACAAAATTACTTGCTTAGATTTCCATTTTTGCAGTGTAGAGACAATGTAATTGATATACACAGTGAAAAGAAAGGGGCTCAGATCTCTCTGGCAAATGGTCCTGAAACCATGTAGGTGAAAGTTTGTCCAGATTACAAATTGCACATATTTAATGACTTTCGCATTACATCCAAGTCACTGTGTGTTAAACTAACCAAATCCTCTCTTTCACTGAGCTTTGAGCTTTTTTTTCTTCATTTTCTCAAAGCGTCAGATAAAGTTCTGCTGGTTTTGTTCTTTCTGCCCATCAGGCAACACGCAGGGCACAGAAAGCACACGCCTGAGGAAACCTATCAGCTCTCTGCTTTAGTTCAGGCAACGAGGACTAAAAGCAACAGTGAAGGGAAACACCATTATTATGCAAAAATATTATCTCTCACTAAAGCAAATATCTCCCATCAACAACCTTTACTGAATCAACTTTAGAAATCACACACAAAGAGTTTGATGGTAACGTGGAAAAGGATTTCCTCTTGCTCTTTCTCTCGTCTTTTCTCTCATCTCAGATCTAAAATGTCACATCCGCAGCTATTAGCCAAACTTGGTACCGCTGAGCCCCTGAAAAGGCACTCAGCCTACAATTTATGCCCCTCATTAGCGTGAGACGAGACAGTGAACAAGTCCTTTAGTGATTTCTCTGAACGCCGGCTTCTCATCATGAGCGCCTGGCCTGAATGACGCGTGAAGCGCCGGAGCTCCCCTCCATGCCAAGGGCAGGCTGATTGCCAAGGCTTCACTCAAAGGTCATGCAATTAAGCTTTGTTCCTGCTTCAATAAGAATTTGACTGACTGAATGTGCTCCTCCGTTTGTACAGATGTGATTCTTGGCCTGCGGCGAACTAAAAGTCTGCCCTCTGTTCATGTTATCCATCACGTATTCAAAGAAACCAGTCTGAGACGGATGAACGAGGCAGAAATTATCATCCAGGCAGAATTCCTTCAAAGTTAAAACTTAAGTTTCAATATTCAGGAGTGCCAGTAGTGGAAGTGGATTATGGGCCAGAGGC